>JAKUCM010008216.1:0-11584 GCA_023374145.1 Lepidium sativum
TAGAGTCTACAACAGAATTAAAAGAAACAGAATCAGCAATCAAACTGCTTGTAATTGCGGATTTTTCTAAGAGATAGAGACTGCCAACTTGCTCAGCTCGACCAATCATCACTCCCTTGGTAAGATCCTGTATTAAACAAGAATTTTCATCAAATGTCAGCCTGCATTTCAAATCCTTTGTGAGTTGACTAACACTTATTAAACTCAGTCTAAAGTCAGGTATGTAAAGGACATTCTGTAACAGTAATTGGTCATCTATTTTGACACTACCAATTCCCACTATAGTTGTAGACTGCCCTGTGGGAAGAGACACTGTGTGATCTGACAACATGGACAGTTTATTAAACATGGATTTTTCATGAACAACATGATGTGTTGCCCCACTATCAATAATCCATGACAAAGAAGACAAGATACTACCTGTGGCTCTTAATGCTCCAACTAAATTCAAAGTGGAAGAATTAAAAGCCATACCAGGGAGGGCAGTTATTGTTCCTCCTGTTGTTGGTTTGTCAGTCTTGAGAGTTGAGGCAGCATTCGACATTTGAGAATTGAAGAATGCGATTACTCCTTCAATCTGTTCTTTTGTCAGAGTTTTAAACTGATCTTGAACTTTTGTTGTTGAGATCTTTGATTCGTCTAGACAGAGCTGTGACACTGCTGCTTTGGTGGATGTGTTTTTCTGTCTATGTTTAAAATTTGGAGGATAGCCATGTATTTTGTAACACTTATCCACCGTGTGTCCAACATATCCACAATGAGTACAGGTTGGTTTAGATGACTTCACATGAGCATTTGACACATTTACTGCTGCCTGAGAGTTATGATTGCTTGTGACCTGAAAAGTAGAAGCTTGTGGTACTTGAATAATGTTGCGTTGACTGTGATCTTGATCCAAAAGATTATAAACTGTTGAGAGGTCTGGAACGTGCTTCTTCATCACAATCTGTGATCTAACTGCACTATATGATTCGTTGAGGCCAGAAAGGAACTTCACTACTCTAGCATTTTCAATCTTTTCTGACATGGCTTTGCAACAGCTACAGGTTTTGCAAGTTTTAATGCAGTCTGTGGATTCTAAGTCATCCCACATTGTCTTTAGGCGAGTGAAGTATGAAGAAAGATCCATAGTTCCTTGGTTAAAAGACCAAATCTGCTGCGATAAATGGTAAGCCCGTGGCAGATTCGTGACATGAAATCTGATATGAAGATCTTTCCAGACATCAGATGCATCCTGAAATCTAAGAATACTACTGTATATATCCTTGTTAACAGAGTTCAGAATCCATGATTTCACCATGCTATTGCATCTTGACCAGATTCGATAACGAGTATGATTCTCATCGGGCCTAGGAATTAAACCATCTACAAATCCTAATTTGTTCTTTGCATCAAGAGAAATGGTCATTGCAATGCTCCAAGTATTATAGTTCGTACCGTTCAGAATCTCTGTGACGAGCGTGGCTCCTGGATTGTCACCATTGTTCAAGAAGAAAGGTGAAAATTGCGGTCCTTCAAATTCATGTAAATCTTGAATTTGAATCTTGTTCGGCTGAGATACGACATAGACATGACTTGCTTCTCCTCCTGAGTTTTGTTCGACATTCTTAGCATTAACAATCGGAGTCCGATTATCTTCGGATTCGCTGGATCTGCCAAGGCGTATACTTTTCCGGGATCGTCCAGAAGAAGACATAGGCTTCGCTACCCTCCTTTTCCTCAGATTCAACATTTGGTGAAGAAATTTGTAGGTTTGTTTCAACTCAATAACTTGAGTGATGATGGCGAAGAAAATTCTAGACTCAGGAGGTTTGAAGTAAGCAGAGAGATCGAGAGAAAGATTAGACAATTCTTTCAAGCTCTGATACCATCTTAGAGTTGTAAAATGATCAAGAAAATGAATTTGTAAACTGAATCTTTCATTGAAGAAGAAGCTTTTGCATAATCTGTTTTACAAAACTCGAAATCATTGTTATGAAGTCTCAGCTTGCTTCTCTCTTATATCAAGAAGAAGAGAGTTAGCCGTTAAACCGAAACCATTACAACAATTAATCAATTGAACTAAGCCGAACCTAATTGAATTTAAACCAAACTCGGTTAAACTCTATATAACTAATAAAAATACGTGTGAATTATAGTTTTGAATATTGTGTACGTGAGACTGAGAGTATATTATGATTTTGAGGAAGACATGCACGAGACTCTAAGCAAAGGCTAAAGATCCAAAGAATAAAATGACAATTCGAATAAATCAAACATTGTTTTTATAAACAAGAGTCCCTCTACTACACAACATACTAATACTTACAAAGTTTATATATTTTATCACATTTCACCAATTCAATGAAATTTAAATGAGAAGATCGATTCGGCCTCAAAGTCAAACTTTACGTTAGCCCTTTGTTACTTGGATTCATTCACAAAGTAACTATTAGATAGGACATAAATATATAATAAACATTTTAAATTCAAACATTTCTGAAACTTTTCGCTAAAGAAAAATTTGAAGGAAAAAATCATAAATATATAATAAACATGTAAAAGTATTATCAAAATTTGTATACGAGTACGTTGTACCAAATAAGAAATGAACTTTATGACATATTATCATACCTTATTATAACCCAAAAACATAATACATACATATATATAACATTTTAAGATAAGTGAATATATATATATATATATATGTATCCTTTAATTTTATGAAATTAATACATATTAGTGGTGGGTTTGAACGAGCTCAAGACTTATTATCAGATTCATTCAAAAGTCCAAACCAGCATAATTTAATCCAAAGTAGAAGCTATCGAAGTAGAGAACTAATATTGTAACTAATATTGTTAATTCCTGCATTAATATAAATGTGGTATGAGTATGTGTAGTAATTTGAGAGAGGGTGTGTTCTTGTAGTAGTCAAAAAAGAGGAAGGTGGTCTCACATTGTAATGCCCACTTAGATACAATTCCCAATGATGTTTCAAGCACCCCTTAATTTAATATACTCATTAATCAATTTCTTAATTTCTGAATAAGATAGATTATAAAACTTAGTATGAGAAATAGAGGTTCATGGGACATAAATTTGGCTACTAGTTCTTGGCAAAGGGTGATTTAGCTCTAACTCCTAGGTCAATGTCGTTTATTAAACTTTGCATTTGATCATAATAGTTTCAATACACCAAATCTTATAAGAAGATAAGTACTACACTACAATTAACATTTTTTTAAAAATGTTTATGTACTACATGTCAAAGCAAGTGGTCTTACTAAATATGGTTTCATATTAGCACAACTAAAATAATACGATAAGATTTTCCATCAATTTTTTAAAAATTGGTTTACGGTTTTAAGTTCTGTTTTTTTTTCTTTGTGCAATTTAGTATATGTTGAATTACATAACTTTGTAAAGTCGAGTTTAGTATAAAATATTGCAGAAATAAATGTTTAATTACTCGATTACATTTCGGACATTTGCCATAATATCAAAATTTGTAACAAAAAAACGTACTATAGAATTATCCTTTAGCTGCAGTTATAGGAGTGAGATTTAAAAACCAGTAGACTAGTTAATTAAAAAAAAAACAAAAAATAAGTGAAATATAATTTGGAAAGAGTAAAAGAAAAATCGGGAAACAAGGGCATGAAATTGTGGCACGCTTAAAATGTAGGGCAAAGGCAGAGAGGACCCCTACGCTTCACAAAGCTTGGGAACCTTCCTTTATTTGATCTCCCTCTTCCTTCCACGTTTTGTCGCCCATCCATCCAACCTTATCTCAAAACTTTAAATTTCACTTTTTTCTATCGAGGATAATCTAGACGAACTCGACAAATTCTACAGATAAAAAAGTTCATCTAAAATTTATATATCATACTAATTATTTATATTTAAAATGATTAAAATCATGAACATTATTTTAGTGGAAGCCATGTATTATTTAAATAAACATAGAATTGACTAACCATAAACCGTACTACAAATTTTGAGCAGGAAATGAACTCAAACTTTGCAAATTTACATTTCTGGTAACCGTCCATTTTTACTTTTTTGTCAATAATCGACAAAACCGATTCATACCTTAAAACTCACTTTTAAATTTTTTGTTAACCTACTAAAATATAGCAGAAAAAAAAACAATATCCATTTTTCCTGTTTTTAATATTTTATTTTATTTTTTATTACAAAAACAAAGATTTACGATAAATTGATATTGATATAGTGGTAAATAAAAAATTTACTAAAATATTCATTAAATCTTATATTTAAGGATCGAATTGCTACGAAAAATTGGGTATGGTAGTTGTAGTGTGAGAAAAAAATGAAAAAAAAAAAAAAAAATTACGAATTGCTACTCTGATAGGCGGCTATTATGTGTTCTCATGATATTGGGCTTGGGCCCAAGTTAAAATTGCCTAAATGTCTGCTTTATTTTAACGCCACGTCTTTCGAATGCCAAATATTAAAACGAGACACGGTTCGTTTGGCATAAAACAAGACTAAAACAACAAGATGTCTGATGTCAAAACATTATAATGACATGCAGTTTTTCTCAATTTCCTTTTTCTGTTTCTGTCTTTTCGGTTGATTAAATCTCCCGTTACTCTGGAAATGGAGAGCTCAACATCTGAAGAAATTCATCAGCTTTTTCCGGTGATTGTGATTCAATTCTAACCCTCCGATGGGCTCGACGTTTAGGGATCGGACGGCGGAGTTTCACTCAGTGTCTCAAACGTTGAGAAAGATCGGAGCGATCCCGTCCGTTCATAAAGCTGAAGATGATCCAACCACCTCAAAGCGATCACTACCGGAATCTTCGAGATCTGAGTTTAATAAGAAAGCTTCCCGGATTGGGTTAGGTATCCACGAAACATCTCAGAAGATCGCAAGGCTCGCTAAATGTATGATTCAAAATCAGATCTTTCTCGCAGTTTCTACTTCTTTTTCTGAAATTACGATTTCGTTCTGGATTTGATTAGTAGCCGAGCCAAAAACATGAGACAATGTAGGGTATTTGATTTGCGTTGTGGAATTAAGCTTTGAGAATTTTCAGATTCTAATAAGATTAAGACATAGATTTAGATAGCTGTCTTGTAGTAAGCACTTAACGTGGTCCTGTGCTTTTAGGGATTTAGCTTGTAGCAAGACATAATGCTCAGAAGATGGAAAATTCTATGTTGCTTGCTGTGAAAGTCATTTGCGTTTTACATGTCTTGAACAAAAGAGGCACCTTTAAGACATTATTGTGATTGCAATTGAAGACAACTTTATTTCTTCCGACATGGATTAGTTTTTGTTTACCTGAAACTGTTGATGAATCGCAGTGGCTAAACAGTCGTCGATTTTCAATGACCGGACTGTGGAAATACAGGAGTTAACTGTGTTGATCAGGAACGACATCACGGGGCTGAATATGGCTCTCTCTGATCTGCAAACCCTTCAGAACATGGAGATTGCTGACGGGAACTATTCACACGACAAAGTTGGTCACTACACTGCTGTTTGTGATGACTTGAAAACCAGACTTATGGGAGCTACAAAGCAACTCCAAGATGTTCTAACTACGAGATCAGAGGTTAGATTTGTAGATTTTGTCAACTTCTTGTTGATTTGTATCTAACTGTTATCCTAAATTGAGAAATGTCTTGTCTTCCTGCAGAACATGAAGGCTCATGAAAACCGCAAACAACTCTTTTCCGCAAAAAATGCAGTAGTAGATAGTCCGCCTCAGAATAAGGCAAAATCTGTACCTGAGCCTCCTCCTTGGTCAAATTCATCAAATCCTTCTGGAAATTCACAACAACCACTGTGAGTTTTGTTCTAAAACTACATCCCAAGTAACATTTACTGTCAACTAAATAGGTTTTGTCTCTTGTAATCATCCAGATTGCCGCCACTAAATAGTGGAGCTCCTTCAGGCAGCCAACTTAGGTATGTCCTAATTTCCATAACATAATAACTTTCAATTGCGTTCATGTTCCATCATGATTTTAAGGTCAAATCATGTATAAAACATATGCTGTTTGGTTGGTGCCATGACAAAACAGACGTAGATCTGCAATCGAGAATGTTCCTTCGCAGCAAATGGAGATGTCAATGTTACAGCAAACAGTACCAAGGCAAGAGAATTATAGCCAAAGCCGTGCGAATGCACTTTACAGCGTTGAATCAACAATAACAGAGCTCAGTGGAATATTCACACATCTAGCTACAATGGTCACACAACAAGGAGAGCTAGCAATCAGGTTTCTTTAACATTCTTACCAGCAACCTGACATATTCTAAGTTGCAGTAAGCAGTGTATATAAAACCTGTCATTTTCATGAAACAGAATCGATGACAATATGGAGGAATCATTAGTCAATGTAGAAGGAGCACGCAGCGCTCTTCTGCAACATCTCACTCGTATTTCATCAAATAGATGGCTCATGATCAAGATCTTCGCTGTAATCATCTTATTCCTCATTGTTTTCCTCTTCTTTGTGGCTTGAAGCAAATTCGTTGTTCCTATTGTATCAAATCCATAGCTCGACTCTACACATGTTATAAGCTTTGTGTGGATAGTTGGTTGTCAAAAGATTTCAATTTTTCTGTAACAGCATTTAAGTTTCATATGGAAGGAAAAAAACCAAATTTTATTAAGAATGAGATATAATCACACAGTATGTTTCATACTAAACATCATAAGAAGCAGAGTAATCCACGTATATGAATATGAGTTTGGGACTTGGGAATCAAACTCTCTGAATCAACAAAAAGCTCAGAAGTTAGCAAGTACCATCTTTGTCTGAGAATAATCCAAGCTAAGTCCTTTGGAGTCGAGTTAGTAACTCGGTGCTTAAGTCTCTGTCACTTGGAATGGTTTATGCAGCAGCTGTATCAAACCTCCGCATCATGTCACAATGTGGCGTTTCGCGAATGAAACCCCATTGTTTTCTCTGAAGCTCAAGCTGACAATTCTGACTCAGTATAGACAAATAATCTCTGTCAACAAGCTCTTCAACTCTTTGTCTCTCGAGGCTATTGATTGGGTATTCTTGCTCGAACTTAGCTGATCTCACAAAGTAATTGACACCCTTATGCGTTGTGAATTTGTGATCGTAATTGTATGAAGGAGAGAGTGAGTAGATTGGTTGAGAAGAAGGCAAAAAGTTGAGGAGTAATATGAACACAACAGGAAGGAGTTGGATCAGCACACGAGGATTGAACCCTGTATCAGAAGCTTGATGAGCTGTTCTAGTTCCGGTATTGAAATTGAATGAACGGAAATGTGTAGTAGCAGGAGCCATGCCCCCACCGAAAAAGCTTCTGAAAATCTCATCAGCATCAAATTCATCGTCGTAGAAGCCATTGAATCCACTGTTTCTTCTCGCAGCTCGACGTGGTTGATAAGCAGGCTCATCGGAGCCACTAATGTCGTATTTTCTCCTAGTGTCTTCCTTACTTAAACACTGAAACGCCTTAGAGACGGATTTGAAAGCTTCTTCTGAACCAGGGGCCTTGTTCTTATCAGGATGAACTTTCAACGAGAGTTTCCGATAAGCTTTCCTCAAATCTTCCACTGAACAATTACTTTTCAATCCTAGAATTTCATAGTAATCCTTCTTCGATTTTATCTCCCTCACGATCGCTCGTTGTTCTTCAGTGAAAGAAGCAGACGGTGATGAAGATCCAGCAGCGGAAGAAGCAGATCCACGTTGACGAAGAGAAGATCGATCCGACGGCTTAGACGAGTCATTAGCGGCAGATCCAGACGAATTCTCCGTCGCTGATTCACCCGATTTCTTCTTAAGATCGGAAACTAGGTCATCGATCGGAAGACTTGGATCAAGACGACGAGCTTTCTCCAGAAATTTCAAAGCGCGAGATCGATCTCCTGCCTCCATAGCATCGTTTCCGATTTTCAGGCATTTCAACGCGTCGTCTTTGTTACCATCCATTGTTTTCCCGATGAGAAGATCGCGATCTGAGATGTGAGGATTTTTCGAAACGACCGACGACTGAAAAATATCGTCCAGCCAACATGCGTGACGTTTTTATATAAAAAAAGAAGAGAACATCGTGTCGTCCAAATTTATAAAGCCACAAGGCGTTATAAAGCCACGAGTCCCGGTCTTAACATATTTTTATTGTAAATAATGAAATTTTGGGTTGAAAGATGATTTTTTTTTGGGTTGCAATGATAAAACCATTAAGAGCATCATCAACGGTGTTACCGTTCACAGTTTCTTAAAAAAAAAAAAAAAAAAAAAATCTATAAAACACGGAGCCAATACGGGTTCGCCACGTGGCGAACCCGTAATGGCTCCGTGTTTTATAATTTTTTTTTTTTTTTTTTGAAGATACGTTTCACCGTTGATGATGGTCTAAGGGTTCTTAAAAAAAGTTTCTTTTTATTTGTAAAATTTATTAAGTGAAAATCATATGATAAGTCTCAAATCATCTCCATGTAATTGTTTGTTTTATACTTTCTAAGATAAAGCTTGTAATGTTTTTGAGATCCAAATCCTAACGGTAACAACAATTATTATTATTACCTGATCATATTCAAGTAAATTGGACCATTCTCTTTTGGAAATGAGGTCCCTTGTTTTCTCATACGACAAATTAAGCATGTAGTTGAGATCTCTTAACCAGATTATTCGTCTGCAAAGAGGTGAAACACACAATAGACACTTAAGATTAATAGAAATTGAAAGAGTTTAGAGAATTAGCAGAAGAAAAAGAATACTGACTCGTGATCATAGATAAGCTTGGGAAATCCAAGAAATGAAACAGAATGAAAGGTTATTCTTTTATGAATCTCGTGAACATCATCATTCCTCTTGATTTGATCAACTTCTCTTTCCCCTGCCATCAAGTTCGTGCATATGAAACAAAAGAACGTCTGGTTTATCGACATGCTCACAGACACATCTCTCTAAAAACCACAAATCACATCACAATCTTGAAAATATTGAAATTTAAGTTTGATGAAGTATCTCATCTTTCTAATACCTTGTTACCAATATATCCCATGATGCGAACTCCAACCGTAGAGCCAGATATAAAGAATAAGATCATAAATGTGAGTATAACATCATACTCTGAGAAGATTCATCAGAATCCTTAAGTTATCCATTGAGCTCACATACTTGGTAAAGCGAAGTACATGATCAAGATATAAAAGGAGACTATAAATTCGGAAGCCATTAAATAAACTTAAGGAAACATCAACCATATCATTCCATCACCTAAACTCACCCATCTACTAGAAAATTCATAATATCAATGTTGGATTCAAGTGAAAACATATGAAATATAGAATATGAAATATTTTGCAAGTGAATCATATTCTACATTCTAAAAATCAACTACAACCACCATTATAAGACCATGTGAAGTGAAGAAAAAATTAAAACTTGAACTTTCAACAACATTGGTCAGCTTACGAACAAGGGAGTTTCACTACAGCAGATTATGAATATCAAAGCTTTTTTTAACAGTCAAAAAAGTATCTAAGTGATTCTACAAAGTATTATGAATATCAAAGCTTACCGAACATGGTCTACCCTTTCTCTCTGCTTCCAAAATTTCTCTGATAGGAAAGTAAGCCGCATAAGCGAGCTACATGGTTATAGTCAATATCAGGTTCTACCCTTTCTCCTTTCAGAGTCACTTTCAATAACTGAAAGAACATAACAGAGCAGATCATAGATTAGAAACAACATCAATTGACCAAAGAGAGTAGAAAGTGGGATACAAATCCAAAAACAAGATAGTCTAACAAGATAGTCCACAAAGTTTAATACATCATCCTATAAGTAAAGCTGAAAACACCAAAAGATATAGAACACAAAGAGCATGAGGATAGACCCCTTCAAAGTGAGCTACTTGGCCACAACAACAAAAATCTGCACTTACCAAGCTTCTGAACATCTCCAAACCACTTGCTCATAAGATTAGAAATCCTAACATTAATGAAAACAACTCCTGATTCTTTGGCAATAACATTGGCAAGCATAGTATTTTCACTACCAGGAGGCTCATAAAGCAAGACACCATTTTGAGATCCAAGCAGCTTTTCGTAAACAAAAGTTCATCTCCTCAATGGTAAAATTAAAAGCTCATACAAAGCATGCTTGATAGTCTCCAATCCTCCAATAGAACCAAACTCCACCTCAATGTGGTATGGATTTATCACATATGCTCAAGAGCTTTTTTAGAAGCTTCAGGATTAGGATCGAGATGTCGAAGACCCGCAAAAAGAACCAAACACCTAAGAGCTGCACTCACCACATAAAGTATTTCTTGTAAGATCTTCGTCTTCGACGAACCACCCATTCTTTCTTTCAAAAGCAGAACCTTTCAATTACAACAAGACGATTCTAATAAAATCAATAAACCCTGATTAGGATTAAGAGAATTTTTAAGGTTCACTAATGGAAGCGAAAATATGTTTGCAGAAGAATGAAATAAAAAGCTTCTTCTTCTTGTTGTGGACGAATACATGAGTATTGCCTTGTAAATTGTATATGAGATACGAAATTACCAAAATACCCTAAACCATTTGTCCAGTAAGATAATGACACATATGAGGTCTTTAAAAATTCTAAAAACTCCTAAATAAGAACCGATTCTACTAATCTTATCCATTTTTGATTTATTTTTATTACATAATTACTAAGAATCCCACTTAGCAACCTCCAATGGAGCTGCTCTTAGATACGGACTTCATGGCGGTCGAATGGTGAAAAACGTCAAGACGTTATTCTTGGAAAGTGCTCTTCCTGGATGCTGCCATTAAGTAGTGGATCCCCTTCAGGCAGCCAGCTCAGTTATGTCCTAATTTCCTTAGCTAATAACTTCTGATTGTGCTCGTGTTCCATTATGCTTATAAGGTCATATTATGTACAAGACATGGTGTTTGGTTCGTGCCATGACAAAACAGACATAGATCTGCGACAATGTTCCTTCCCAGCAAATGGAGATGTCCATGTTACAACAGACAGTACCAAGACAGCAGAATTGTAGTCAAAGTCGGGCTATTGCGCTTCACCAGGCCTGCGCTTTCACAGTGTCGAATCAACAGCAATAACAGAGCTCAGTGGAATATTCACGCATCTAGCTAAGCTAAGCTACAATGGTCACACAACAGGGAGAGCTAGCAATCAAGTTTCTTTAACGTTCTTACCATCAAGCTAAATCGGTTTATACCTTGTTCCTAGTGTATGAAATCCAGCTTGTAAGCTTCGAGGGTTGTCAAAAGAATTCGACTTTCAAAACTACTCAAGGAAGCAAAACCAAGTATATTCCGAAAAAGATATAACCACACATAATATGTTTCATACTAAACATAGTAAGGAACACAATAATCTACGTATATGAATATGAGTTTGCGAGATAAAACTCTCTGAAGCATCTACAAAGTGTTCAGAAGTTAGCAAGTACCATCTATGTCTCACAATAATGCAGCCCAACTTTCTTAGAGTTGAGTTTACTAACTCTGTGCTTAAGTCTCTGTCACTTGGAATGGTTTATGCAGCAGCAGCTGTATTAAACCTCCGAATCATGTCACAATGTGGCGTTTCGCGGATGAAACCCCATT
>JAKUCM010008217.1:0-30982 GCA_023374145.1 Lepidium sativum
CATCCATCTGCCACAATTCCCAATCAAGATTAGTAGCTAAAGACAACACTACACGTACCGTATGGAGTTTGGCAACCGGAGCAAATGTGTCGTGGTAGTCTTCTCCATAGGTTTGAGTAAACCCCCTCGCTACAAGTCTTGATTTGTGGCGTTCAATTTCTCCATTACTTTTGTATTTGATGGTGAAAAGCCATCTTGACGTTACAGCCTTCTTCCCTTTTGGAAGTTCAGATTCGTCCCAAGTGTGATTCCTCTCCATTGCTCCATGCTCATTATCCACAGCATCTCTCCAAACCTTGTGCTCCTTGGCTTCTTCATAGGTATTAGGGATGAAGTGTTGATCAATCTTGCTGGTAAAAGCTTGATGAGCTATTGGAACGTGGGCTAAGGTGCACATAACTTGTGTTGGATGAGCTACTGCCTTGTTGTTATAGTACACACGTGTGTTAACCCAATTGGATGGATTCTTCCTCACTCTTGTGCTACGCCTTAGAAGTTGGTTTGGTGGTTCATTAGCACTTGATTCTGCCTCTGCATGGTTTTCTCCCAAGGGTGCTGACTCCTCCTCATTTATCGGAACACTGTTTGAGTCCTCCTCATATTGGTTTATAGTCCCATGGTTATCAACACTCGGGTTATTGTTGGCAAGTGTACTTGGACCATCATCAGTCCTATGGTGGATTCGACCGTCAACAGATGAGTGATGTTGTCGAGGCGTGGCATCATGGGATGTGGATTGAGGAGGATTGGCAGCCACCACTCCAATCTTCTCCAAAATGTTTCGCAAGGAAGTGGCACGACTTGAGGGACCTGATTGAGCATTTTCAGATAGTCCTTGTAACTCTGACCAATTCTTTACGTCATAGTACCCCTTTGTCTCTATAAACTTCACATCCCGAGATACAAGCACCCTCCTCGTCTCTGGGATGTAACACTTATATCCTTTTTGAGTTGTCGAGTATCCAACAAACACTCCTTTAGTACTTTTAGCCTCTAACTTGTTTCTTTGATCTCCTGGTACCAAAACAAAGCCAACACAACCAAACACACGTAAATGATTAATTGATGGTTTTGTTTGAGTTAGTACCTCAAATGGAGAGACATCCTTTAACACTTTGGTAGGAAGTCGATTAATCACGTAACAAGCTGTCATCACCGCATCACTCCAAAAACGTTTTGGGACATTAGTGTGGAACATCATGGCTCTAGCAACCTCCATAAGGTGTCTATTCTTCCTTTCAGCTACACCATTTTGTTGAGGGGTGTACGGGCAGCTTGTTTGATGCATTATTCCGAGTTTGGCTACAAGTTGTTTGAATGAGTTGCTTGTGTATTCACCTCCATTATCTGTTCTTATGATTTTAATCTTTGCATTATAATGGTTAGTCACATAGGTTTGGAAATTGGTAAAAGCCTCTAGCACCCTATCTTTTGAAGGTAACAAAGTTAACCAAGTGTACTTGGATTTCTCATCTATAAAGGTGACAAAATACTTATGGTTTTCTCTAGACTCACAAGGAGAAGACCACACATCTGAGTGAATTAATTCAAAACAATGTTCATAAACGGTTGAGGACTTGGGAAACACCGATCTACAATGTTTACCAAGTATACAAGCCTCACAATCATCATTTTTAAAGGAAATACTAGGCAATAACAATCCTAAAGCACGTGAATGAGGATGACCAAGTCTAGCATGCCATAAAACATTCTCATCATTACTACAAGAACTAGATAAGCAAGATAAAGGTAAAGATAAATTCGGATCTTTCTCCACATCTTCAAGGAGATATAATCCATTTTTGGTGACACCTTCTCCAAGGACTTTGCCACTCTTAATATCCTGAAAACAAACTTTGTTAGGCTCAAATATAGCTCTACAATTAAGATCACTAACAGTCTTGCTTACACTCAACAAATTTGAGGTAAATGATGGCATGTAAAGGGCTTTAGAGCTCTTATCAAACAATTTTAAATCACCAATGCCTCTAATAGGAACTCTTTTACCATCAGCAATAATCACATTCCCTAAGGCTGGTTTCAAATTGCTAATCAACCTAGGGTTCTTAATCATATTATGAGATGCACCAGAATCTACCACAATTTGTTCCGAAAATTTTGAAGCATGATAAGAGATACCAGAATCTTTGAGTGCATTGATGGATTTGATGAGCTCTTCAAGGTCTGATTTCTTCACATATTCATTGTGGTTTACAGTCATAGCCTTTCCTTCAACCATTTGAGATGATGTGCTGGCTGCTGTGATGGTTTGAGCCTCCATTCCTTCAGTTGCAAGATTCGCTTTTGCCTTTTCCCATCTGTTTTGCTTGAGGTGGGGATGAAGTATCCAACAGCGGTCCTTAGAGTGACCTTTCTTCTTGCAATGGTCACATATCCACACCTTCTTCTCCTCTGGTCGGTATGAAGCTTTGTTAGCCATAGTAAGCTCCCCCTTACCACCAAGAAGACTTCTTGAACCTTGTTCTCTTTGAATGGATCCACACACTTCCTCCAAGCTTGGCAGCTTGTCTTGCCTCAAAAGATGCCTAACTAGGTCACCATAGGCTGGGTTTAGGTTCATCATAAGACCAAAGACCTTGTCTTGCTCAAGTCTTTCACCTAACACCGTTGGGTCCACCGTTGGGGGTCTTAGCATGTCAAGCTCAGCCCAAAGAGATCTATACTTCCCAAACCATTGAGTGAACTCCATATCTTCTTGGCTGAGATCATTGATAGCTTTCTTCACCTCATACACACGGCTGAGGTTTGATAGGTTGCCATAAACCTTCTTGAGAGTGTCCCATAATTGCTTAGCACTCTCACAGTAGGAATAAGCTTCATGGATTGCTGGGTCAAGAGAGCTTTGCATGATAACAAGAGCTACTTGGTCATCTTGGTACCACTTAGCGTCCTCATCCTCTACAGCCACAACTCCACTAGCTTCACCTTTCTTTTCTTTTTCAACAGACCTAGCCATCCTCTTTGGAGCTCCTCCTTCAACATGAGCCCAAAGTCCACGACCACACAACACAGATTTTATGGTTCTAGACCATAACAAGTAGTTCACTCCCTTGAGAGTGACATGAATACCAACAAGCTTTAAGTTATCCATCAGGTTTGACACAGAGGAAAGAAACAGAGAGATTTGGACAGAAAGATGGAGCTTTCAAACAATGGAGTTTCAAGAAGAGAGAGAAAGTTTCAGCAGATTAGATAAGAGAATTAGAGAGTTTCAGCGGATTAAATGAGTCATAAGAGATCTTATGCTCTGATACCATGTGAAAATTCTCAATAGTATGTGATTAGAGAAGAAGAGAATCTGATTGAGAATTGAGGAGAGTATGGCTGAGAAAGAGAGAGTTGGAAGAAGAGTCTTCTCATTTCTTAAGCTTTACAAATGTGGTTTACAACATATATATAGTAAGAGCACACGAAAACCCTACCTATACATACACATTACACTCTTTTATACAGTCCAAACACTAAAGACAAAACTTACCCGAAATGGGTACAAACCAAATCTGCCATAACAAAAGGGAAGGGAAGACTTTTCCCAATATGTGGCAACAGTCTTCAAGGAGTCACATGTGACTTTTCTGAGCCAAGTTACCACACATGTGACTTAGTTCCTTTCCAACAATGCTAACCAAGTTCTTCTTTGTAGTTAGACCCTTCCTTTTACTCGGTTCCTTGTTTAGCACTCCAACTGAAGCTTGTCTTATACTCCAGCTATTTAACTCTTTTAGTTTAACAAAGACATCACATGTGAAGAAGGATCATATGAATATGGGTAGCTCCAAGAATCAAGTTCTATGTCATAATTCTACCAAAGTAATTCGTGATGGGTTCACCAATAGAGATGGCTTTGAGATTAACGCAAAATCATAATGTTGCAACCTATGACACGACTCTAAGTTGCCTAAGCACACTTTATCATGTCAAAATGATATTCCTTTACCTTACACCTAACTAAAAGTGATCATATATGTAGAAGGATCATATGAACATAACTATCCCTATGGATCAAGCTCTACTTTTTCAGTCAACCAAACTAGTTCATGGCGTGTTCACCAATGGACATATCTTTGCGATTAAGGCAAAATGATAATGTTGCGACTTATAACATGACTCTAAGCTGCCTTAGAGCTCTTTCTCTTGTCAAAATGACATTATGTTGCCTTGCACCTAGCTAAAAGACATCACATGTGAAGAAGGATCATATGAATATGGGTAGCTCCAAGAATCAAGTTCTATGTCATAATTCTACCAAAGTAATTCGTGATGGGTTCACCAATAGAGATGGCTTTGAGATTAACGCAAAATCATAATGTTGCAACCTATGACACGACTCTAAGTTGCCTAAGCACAGTTTATCTTGTCAAAATGATATTCCTTTACCTTACACCTAACTAAAAGAGATCATATATGTTGAAGGATCATATGAACATAACTATCCCTATGGATCAAGCTCTACTTTTTAACTCAACCAAACTAGTTCATGACGTTTCACCAATAGACATATCTTGCCATTAAGACAAAATTATATTGTTGCGACTTATGACACGACTCTAAGTTGCCATAGCAGTCTTACTATTGTCAAAATACATTATGTTGCCTTACACTTAGCTAAAAGACATCACATTAATAGAAGGATCATATAAACATGGGTAGCTCCAAGAATAAAGCTCTACGTCATAACACAACAAAACTAGTTCACGACGGGTTCACCAATAGAGATAGCTTTGAGATTAATGCAAAATGATAATGTTGTGACCTATGACATGACTCTATGTTGCATTAGCACACTTTATCATGTCAAAATGATATTATGTTGCTTTCACCTAGCTAAAAGAGATCACATGTGTAGAAGGATCATATGAACATTATTATCGCTAAGGATCAAGCTCTACTTCATAACTCAACCAAACTAGATCTTGACGGGTTCTCTAATAGACATATCTTTGCAATTTAGGCAAAAGTATAATGTTGTGACTTATGACACGACTCTAAGTTGCCGTAGCACACTTTCTCATGTCAAAGTGACATCATGGTTCCTTTCACCTAGCTAAAATAGATCACATGTGTAGAAGGATCATATGAACATGGCTAGCTCCAAAAATCAAGCTCTACTTCATCAATCTACCAAAGTACTTCATGACGGGTTCACCAATATAGAGGCTTTCAGATTCATAAAATCATAATGTTGCAACCTATCACACAACTCTAAGTTGCCTAAGCACACTTTATCATGTCAAAATGATATTCCTTTACCTTCCACCTAACTAAAAGAGATCATATATGTAGAAGGATCATATGAACATAGCTATCCCTATGGAGCAAGCTCTACTTTTTAACTCAACCAAACTAGTTCATGGCGAGTTCACCAATGGACATATCTTTGCGATTAAGGCAAAATGATAATGTTGCGACTTATAACATGACTCTAAGCTGCCTTAGAGCTCTTTCTCTTGTCAAAATGACATTATGTTGCCTTGCACCTAGCTAAAAGACATCACATGTGAAGAAGGATCATATGAATATGGATAGCTCTAAAAATCAAGTTCTATGTCATAATTCTACCAAAGTAATTCCTGATGGGTTCACCAATAGAGATGGCTTTGAGATTAACGCAAAATCATAATGTTGCAACCTATGACACGACTCTAAGTTGCCTAAGCACACTTTATCATGTCAAAATGATATTCCTTTACCTTTCACCTAACTAAAAGAGATCATATATGTAGAAGGATCATATGAACATAACTATCCCTATGGATCAAAATGACATTATTTTGCCTTGCACCTAGCTAAAAGACATCACATCTATAGAAGGATCATATAAACATGGGTAGCTCCAAGAATAAAGCTCTACGTCATAACACAACCAAACTAGTTCGCGACGGGTTCAGCAATAGAGATAGCTTTGAGATTAATGCAAAATGATAATGTTGTGACCTATGACATGACTCTATGTTGCATTAGCACACTTTATCATGTCATAATGATATTATGTTGCTTTCACCTAGCTAAAAGAGATCACATGTGAAGAAGGATCATATGAATAGGGGTAGCTCCCAAGAATCAAGTTCTATGTCATAATTCTACCAAAGTAATTCGTGATGGGTTCACCAACAGAGATGGCTTTGAGATTAACGTAAAATCATAATCTTGCAACCTATTACACGACTATAAGTTGCCTAAGCACACTTTATCATGTCAAAATGATATTCCTTTACCTTACACCTAACTAAAAGAGATGATATATGTAGAAGGATCATATGAACATAACTATCCCTATGGATCAAGCTCTACTTTTTAAGTCAACCAAACTAGTTCATGGCGTGTTCACCAATGGACATATCTTTGCGATTAAGGCAAAATGATAATGTTGCGACTTATAACATGACTCTAAGCTGCCTTAGAGCTCTTTCTCTTGTCAAAATGACATTATGTTGCCTTGCACCTAGCTAAAAGACATCACATGTGAAGAAGGATCATATGAATATGGGTAGCTCCAAGAATCAAGTTCTATGTCATAATTCTACCAAAGTAATTCGTGATGGATTCACCAATAGAGATGGCTTTGAGATTAACGCAAAATCATAATGTTGCAACCTATGACACGACTCTAAGTTGCCTAAGCACAGTTTATCTTGTCAAAATGATATTCCTTTACCTTACACCTAACTAAAAGAGATCATATATGTAGAAGGATCATATGAACATAACTATCCCTATGGATCAAGCTCTACTTTTTAACTCAACCAAACTAGTTCATGACGTTTCACCAATAGACATATCTTGCCATTAAGAAAAAAATTATATTGTTGCGACTTATGACACGACTCTAAGTTGCCATAGCAGTCTTACTATTGTCAAAATACATTATGTTGCCTTACACTTAGCTAAAAGACATCACATCAATAGAAGGATCATATAAACATGGGTAGCTCCAAGAATAAAGCTCTACGTCATAACACAACCAAACTAGTTCACGACGGGTTCACCAATAGAGATAGCTTTTAGATTAATGCAAAATGATAATGTTGTGACCTATGACATGACTCTATGTTGCATTAGCACACTTTATCATGTCAAAATGATATTATGTTGCTTTCACCTAGCTAAAAGAGATCACATGTGTAGAAGGATCATATGAACATTATTATCGCTAAGGATCAAGCTCTACTTCATAACTCAACCAAACTAGATCTTGACGGGTTCTCTAATAGACATATCTTTGCAATTTAGGCAAAAGTATAATGTTGTGAGAGAGAGAACACGACTCTAACTTGCCGTAGCACACTTTCTCATGTCAAAGTGACATCATGGTTCCTTTCACCTAGCTAAAATAGATCACATGTGTAGAAGGATCATATGAACATGGCTAGGTCCAAAAATCAAGCTCTACTTCATCAATCTACCAAAGTACTTCATGACGGGTTCACCAATATAGAGGCTTTCAGATTCATAAAATCATAATGTTGCAACCTATCACACAACTCTAAGTTGCCTAAGCACACTTTATCATGTCAAAATGATATTCCTTTACCTTCCACCTAACTAAAAGAGATCATATATGTAGAAGGATCATATGAACATAGCTATCCCTATGGAGCAAGCTCTACTTTTTAACTCAACCAAACTAGTTCATGGCGAGTTCACCAATGGACATATCTTTGCGATTAAGGCAAAATGATAATGTTGCGACTTATAACATGACTCTAAGCTGCCTTAGAGCTCTTTCTCTTGTCAAAATGACATTATGTTGCCTTGCACCTAGCTAAAAGACATCACATGTGAAGAAGGATCATATGAATATGGGTAGCTCCAAGAATCAAGTTCTATGTCATAATTCTACCAAAGTAATTCCTGATGGGTTCACCAATAGAGATGGCTTTGAGATTAACGTAAAATCATAATGTTGCAACCTATGACACGACTCTAAGTTGCCTAAGCACACTTTATCATGTCGAAATGATATTCCTTTACCTTACACCTAACTAAAAGAGATCATATATGTAGAAGGATCATATGAACATAACTATCCCTACGGATCAAGCTCTACTTCTTAACTCAACCAAACTAGTTCATGACGTTTCACCAATAGACATATCTTGCCATTAAGACAAAATTATATTGTTGCGACTTATGACACGACTCTAAGTTGCCATAGCAGTCTTACTATTGTCAAAATACATTATGTTGCCTTACACTTAGCTAAAAGATATCACATCAATAGAAGGATCATATAAACATGGGTAGCTCCAAGAATAAAGCTCTACGTCATAACACAACCAAACTAGTTCACGACGGGTTCACCAATAGAGATAGCTTTTAGATTAATGCAAAATGATAATGTTGTGACCTATGACATGACTCTATGTTGCATTAGCACACTTTATCATGTCAAAATGATATTATGTTGCTTTCACCTAGCTAAAAGAGATCACATGTGTAGAAGGATCATATGAACATTATTATCGCTAAGGATCAAGCTCTACTTCATAACTCAACCAAACTAGATCTTGACGGGTTCTCTAATAGACATATCTTTGCAATTTAGGCAAAAGTATAATGTTGTGACTTATGACACGACTCTAACTTGCCGTAGCACACTTTCTCATGTCAAAGTGACATCATGGTTCCTTTCACCTAGCTAAAATAGATCACATGTGTAGAAGGATCATATGAACATGGCTAGCTCCAAAAATCAAGCTTTACTTCATCAATCTACCAAAGTACTTCATGACGGGTTCACCAATATAGAGGCTTTCAGATTCATAAAATCATAATGTTGCAACCTATCACACAACTCTAAGTTGCCTAAGCACACTTTATCATGTCAAAATGATATTCCTTTACCTTCCACCTAACTAAAAGAGATCATATATGTAGAAGGATCATATGAACATAGCTATCCCTATGGAGCAAGCTCTACTTTTTAACTCAACCAAACTAGTTCATGGCGAGTTCACCAATGGACATATCTTTGCGATTAAGGCAAAATGATAATGTTGCGACTTATAACATGACTCTAAGCTGCCTTAGAGCTCTTTCTCTTGTCAAAATGACATTATGTTGCCTTGCACCTAGCTAAAAGACATCACATGTGAAGAAGGATCATATGAATATGGGTAGCTCCAAGAATCAAGTTCTATGTCATAATTCTACCAAAGTAATTCCTGATGGGTTCACCAATAGAGATGGCTTTGAGATTAACGTAAAATCATAATGTTGCAACCTATGACACGACTCTAAGTTGCCTAAGCACACTTTATCATGTCGAAATGATATTCCTTTACCTTACACCTAACTAAAAGAGATCATATATGTAGAAGGATCATATGAACATAACTATCCCTACGGATCAAGCTCTACTTCTTAACTCAACCAAACTAGTTCATGACGTTTCACCAATAGACATATCTTGCCATTAAGACAAAATTATATTGTTGCGACTTATGACACGACTCTAAGTTGCCATAGCAGTCTTACTATTGTCAAAATACATTATGTTGCCTTACACTTAGCTAAAAGATATCACATCAATAGAAGGATCATATAAACATGGGTAGCTCCAAGAATAAAGCTCTATGTCATAACACAACCAAACTAGTTCACGACGGGTTCACCAATAGAGATAGCTTTGAGATTAATGCAAAATGATAATGTTGTGACCTATGACATGACTCTATGTTGCATTAGCACACTTTATCATGTCAAAATGATATTATGTTGCTTTCACCTAGCTAAAAGAGATCACATGTGTAGAAGGATCATATGAACATTATTATCGCTAAGGATCAAGCTCTACTTCATAACTCAACCAAACTAGATCTTGACGGGTTCTCTAATAGACATATCTTTGCAATTTACGCAAAATAATAATGTTGTGACTTATGACAAGACTCTAACTTGCCGTAGCACACTTTCTCATGTCAAAGTGACATCATGGTTCCTTTCACCTAGCTAAAATAGATCACATGTGTAGAAGGATCATATGAACATGGCTAGCTCCAAAAATCAAGCTCTACTTCATCAATCTACCAAAGTACTTCATGACGGGTTCACCAATATAGAGGCTTTCAGATTCATAAAATCATAATGTTGCAACCTATCACACAACTCTAAGTTGCCTAAGCACACTTTATCATGTCAAAATGATATTCCTTTACCTTCCACCTAACTAAAAGAGATCATAGATGTAGAAGGATCATATGAACATAGCTATCCCTATCGATCAAGCTCTACTTTTTAACTCAACCAAACTAGTTCATTGCGAGTTCACCAATGGACATATCTTTGCGATTAAGGCAAAATGATAATGTTGCGACTTATAACATGACTCTAAGCTGCCTTAGAGCTCTTTCTCTTGTCAAAATGACATTATGTTGCCTTGCACCTAGCTAAAAGACATCACATGTGAAGAAGGATCATATGAATATGGGTAGCTCCAAGAATCAACTTCTATGTCATAATTCTACCAAAGTAATTCCTGATGGGTTCACCAAAAGAGATGGCTTTGAGATTAACGCAAAATCATAATGTTGCAACCTATGACACGACTCTAAGTTGCCTAAGCACAGTTTATCATGTCAAAATGATATTCCTTTACCTTACACCTAACTAAAAGAGATCATATATGTAGAAGGATCATATGAACATAACCATCCCTATGGATCAAGCTCTACTTTTTAACTCAACCAAACTAGTTCATGACGTTTCACCAATAGACATATCTTGCCATTAAGACAAAATTATATTGTTGCGACTTATGACACGACTCTAAGTTGCCATAGCAGTCTTACTATTGTCAAAATGACATTATGTTGCCTTACACCTAGCTAAAATACATCACATCAATAGAAGGATCATATAAACATGGGTAGCTCCAAGAATAAAGCTCTACGTCATAACACAACCATACTAGTTCACGACGGATTCACCAATAGAGATAGCTTTGAGATTAATGCAAAATGATAATGTTGTGACCTATGACATGACTCTATGTTGCATTAGCACACTTTATCATGTCAGAATGATATTATGTTGCTTTCACCTAGCTAAAAGAGATCACATGTGTAGAAGGATCATATGAACATTATTATCGCTAAGGATCAAGCTCTACTTCATAACTCAACCAAACTAGATCTTGACGGGTTCTCTAATAGACATATCTTTGCAATTTAGGCAAAAGTATAATGTTGTGACTTATGACATGACTCTAAGTTGCCTTAGCACACTTTCTCATGTCAAAGTGACATCATGTTGTCTTTCACCTAGCTAAAATAGATCACATGTGTAGAAGGATCATATGAACATGGCTAGCTCCAAAAATCAAGCTCTAGCTCAAGCAGACGGCCAATACAGTGAAGACTATGATCGAACTCCTAGAGGCGTAACGGATTCAGATATGGTTAGTAGAAAGGAGCTCAAAGCCATACAAGACAAACTAGACAAGCTACTTTCAGCTCACCATAAGCAAGTAAACCATGTCGGTGAATCAGAACGGGTTGAAGAAGAAGATGATGAAGTTGAAGAGGTCAATTTCGTACAAAACCAAAACAACAACTACAGACAATTCAACAGCTACAAACCCAACCCAAATCTCTCATACAGGAACACCAATGTGGCTAATCCCCAAGATCAGGTGTATCCACCAAAACCGCACCACCATCCTCAATCCCACCTCTTTGTCCCAAAACATCAATACCAGCAAACTCATCACCGCCCACCTACTGTACCACATGATTATGAATACCACAACACTACCCAACCCCAACAAACCCCTAAGGTAATGGACATCTTGCAGCAAATCCTCAAAGGTCAGACAGCTACCGCCTCTGAAATAACCAGGAAATTTGCTGAGGTACACACTAAGATAGATGCTTCCCATAATGACCTCAATTGCAAGATTGAGACTCTTAATGCTCGCCTCAAGAATTTAGAGAACAAGCAAGCTTCCTCCTCTGCAGTTAAGACTATTGGGCAACTACCAGGAAAAGTCATTCAAAACCCCAAGGAATACACTGCCCAATCCATTACATTGAGGAGCAGAAAGGAGATCTCTCCACAAGTACGACATGATAAATTCACTGAGGACAGTGACATTCAAGTTGGGGAGGATAGCCTTAGTCAGAAAAAGGCTGAAAATATCGAGAAAAAGCCTCAGAAAAGAACACTCGAGCAGGACGCTCGAGCTGGAACTGATCGAGCATTATGTTCAGAACCACACAATGAGACACTCGAGCAGGACACTCGAGCAAGGCTAGGTCGAGTGTCCCCTTACCAACCAAACATGATATTTTGCACGATATCGACAAGTCTTTTACCCTTCCTCCTTTTAAACCTCGACTACCCTTCCCACAAAGGTTTAAAAAGGACGTAATGATGAAGTACAAGGCTCTTTTTGACAAGCAAATAAAGGATGCTGAGGTAAAGATACCTATACTTGATGCTTTCATGCTAATGCCTCCTTATCAAAAATTTTTGAAAGATGTTGTGAAAGAAAGAACAAATGAGTTAGAGGGTATGGCAGTAGAGACTCATGAGTGCAATGACATCTTAGAGAGGATGATAGTTAAAGACAAGCTAGATGATCCTGGGACATTCACTTTACCATGCTCATTGGGTCATTTAACTTTCAGCAAATGTTTATGTGATCTTGGAGCTTCAATTAGCGTAATGCCACTATCTGTTGCTAAGAGGTTGGGGTTCAACAACTACAAGTCTTGTAAGCTCTCTTTGATTCTAGCTGATAGTTCTATCCTTTTGCCATATGGTTTACTGGAAGATATACCTATAATGGTTGGTAGTGTTGAGGTTCCTACAGACTTTGTGGTGATTGATATGGATGAGGAACCACAAGATCCACTACTCCTTGGTAGACCATTTTTAGCCTCTGTTGGAGCTGTAATTGATGTGAGGAATGGAACAATTGAGCTAAACTTTGGTGAGGATCTCAATATGAAGTTTAACATTGACGATGCAGCTAGGAAACCTACTATTGGAGGACAAAGCTTCTCAATTGAGGGATTGGATAAGTTGGGCATTAAACCTCCTAAGCTTCCTCGACTTATATTGGCTAAGAGTGGTAAGGCTAGCGACTACTGCAGAAAGATTCCAATGTTTGAAGAGGTTGTTGATGGGATAAGCCTTCAGTCTTTGTTTGCTTGCAATGAGATCACGAATATGCCTTCTAAGGAATCATACAATTTACTAGAATTGGATCTTGGACCTGATATAATTTTGAGACCAATTGGTTTTGTGGATGGAGTAATGGAGTACAAGGTGAAGAGCAGCAAATATCCCAAACCATTTGCCAAAGTGAAGCAGCTTCTCTTTCCAACGAAGCCCAAATCAGATTGGTCAGGACCTTTCCACATTAAAAGAGTTATGCCTTGTGGATCCATCACCATGTTTAGCAAGAAAGGAGAGGAACTTCCAGAAAATGGGCAGAAAGTTAAGCTTTACATGGTTGATGAAACCATCTCAGAGGGGACCTCAATTCCTCTCTTTGAACCACTCCAGGTCTGATGGGTGTGGGAAGTCAAGCTTAGTGACTTAAAACAAGCTCACTTGGGAGGAAATCCCATGATATCCTTGTACATATTTTCTTTCTTGCAGTTTTTCTTTGTTTCTTTTGCTCTTTTCTTATGTTTCAGGTCAAGGAACGTGCACCACAAGGAATTTGGCACCAGAGCATAACACTCGAGCATGACACTCGAGCAAGGCTGCTCGAGTGTTCTAAAAACGAACCAGAAACTCCTTCATTTCCAACTTTTTCATTCTCCAATTAGGTACGGAACCCCTTCCCTTCATTGTATATACCACTGCATATTTTTCTCTTGACTTGCTGGTCTAGGATCCTCTTTTGGGCTTTTATACACACAAGAGACTGTGTGATTTAAGTTTGGGGGAGGATTCTAGGGGACATTTGACTTTGTTTTCTGTGATTCTTAGTTTTTTCTTGCATTTCATCATTTGCATTACATCTAAGACATAGAAAAACCAAAAACATTTTCAGTTAGCATAATTTTTTCGATTGCATATCATCTAAGGCATAGAAAACCCATAAAAAATAGAGTGTTCATGTAGTTGCATCACATTCATATAGGATTGAGTCTAGAGTTTTGGGAATCATCTTGCTAATGATAGACAGTCTTGCTAGGTTGATTGGCTAGTAACCATAGTGAACTCTTGGACTTTCGTTTTTTTGCCCCTCTTGAACACTGATTGGTAGATCATTGGCCTTAGAAACCTAAGCTTATGTTGTGTCTCGAAAGAACCAGATTTGTCTCCTCATAATTGAACTTTATTTTTACCAAATTAGGGGCTTGAGATACATTGCATAAGATCCTTCCTTAGGTTCAGCCAGTTAAGTAGAAAGAAAAGCATAAGATAAATACATAATCATCCTTCTTACAACTCAGCTCAAACGATATGGTCTAAGATGAACGGGGACTGTGCGTAAACCCGTACCTTCTTGTGTTCATCAATGAAACCATTCTGATGTTGCCTAAGATGAACCGGGACTGTGCGTAAACCCGTACTTTTTCGTGTATCATTGATAAAGCTAATACATTGATGCCTAAGGTGAGTCGGGACTGTGCGTAAACCCGTACTTTTTCGTGTCTCATTGATAAAGCTGAGAATAAATACGAGTTTGAGCCAAGATAGGTGTTAAGAATAAGAAGTGATCGAAAATGCTTAGTTATTAGTGTCTGGCTGAATTTGAGGAAGTTGAATCCCAAGGTCTTTTGATCGATAGCCCCTCTTGCGGTCTACACCTTTAGAAATAGGTTTCAAATCTGAGTGTCTTAGAGTCCAACTAAGTAATGGGGAATATTCGGTTTTTATGCTAAGCCTTGATGAAAGTAGATTGTGGTTTTTACAAAAGAATGAGGGTTCACTTGTGGATTACGGCTTTCAGCTTGATAAGTTGTTTGTTTGAGGTTTGATTGTTCCCATTGTCAGCAACATCTCTTCCTTCTTAGCTCTATGCATATTTGCTTGAGGGCAAGCAAAGACTAAGTTTGGGGGAGTTGATGTGTCTGCATTTTACCACATTTTAGGGCCATTATTTAGTATGTTTTGCATTCATACTTGCATTATTATCATAGTTTTAGGTTCTTTTAGGCATAATTTGCATACTTAGTGTTGGGCATTGCACACATTGCATAAAGGGTATTTTTAGGCACTTTTTGGAGCATTTCATGAAGAATTTCGGACTACAAGAAGACCAATGGAAAATCGGCTGGCCTAAAGTTGAAGTTCAGGATGTGATCTAGAAGATTTGGCATATACCAATGACACTCGAGCATGACACTCGACCACACTTGGTCGAGTGGATTTTCGGACCAGAACTAAGACTTCGGACGAAGATTGACTTCTTGGGCTTCTCTGCGAAAAAGGCCCATCAAGATCCATTTGTGCAAGCCCAACAACTATTTTAGGCCTTTTTCTATTTTCTTTCTTGAGGAAATTTCCTTTTAACTTTTAAAAGGAAATTCCCATTTTTCTTTCAAGGGAATTTTTCCCTTTTTCTCTTTAAGTATTTTTCCTTTTTCTTTAAGATCTTTTGATCTATAAATTGTACTAGAATTTCTGCTTTCAATATACAATATTTTTCTAGCAAATTTCGAGTCTCATATTTTCACTAAGGCATTTACGATTTTTTAGCTTTAAGTTTTATGCAATTGATTTTCGATTTTAAGTCTATGTTTTATTTCATGAATTCTGAGTAAGTTAGTATAGGGTTCTTGAGGAAAGGGTGAGATTAGGGGAAACCTTAGGGATTTCTAGATTTGTCTAATAAGGTCTTAGATCTCTTTAGTTTAAGTGTTCTTAATGCTTGTTTCTTTCTGATCAATTGAAATTCGATCTCTTGGTGAATCCCCCCCGAGAGGCGTTTGGGGAATCACTTGAACATGCTTAAATTAAGATAGCATCTTCCTAGCTCAAGAGATTGATTGTCTAGGGTGTTATTAGGCTTTGTAAGGTCCATACTTAAGGCCTCTTGAATTTCCAATCGTTGGGCGAGAGTCAAGTCAGGTTGTCTTTTAGGAGAGGTCCCATTGCGCGAGAGCGAATGTGATTACTTTGTGATTCCTTGCTTAGAGGTCATCTAAATAGGTTGATAGATAAGTCTAGAACCCCTAGGAATACCCTAATCATTGATCCTAATCCTCGAGAACCCGTTTTTCCCTTATTGAATTTTCGTGATTTTAATACTCTGCTTTAGGTTGAGATTTCGTGTTGCACTTTATTAGTTTCATTATTACTTTACTTTTAATGCTCTGTTTTTACATTCTAATACTCTGTTTCATTTTTAGCATTTTGTTTTAAGATTTCGTTGTCACCTAGGATAGATCACCACTCACTAAAACCGAATTTGGCTTAGATTAGAATAAGTAGATTATATCTTGATTGCTAGTTACTCACCCAGTGGATTGACACCATACTGTACTGCAATTGATTAAATAGACAGTTTGGTATTTGAGAAAACACCGTAAAAAACTTGTTTATCATTTACGCACAATCCCAGTTCATCTTTAGACCATATATTTTGAGCCGAGTCTGAGAAGGATGATTCTATATTTACCTTATGCTTTTCTTTTTACTTAGCTAGCTGAATCTAAGGAAGGATCTTATGCAATGTATCTCAAGCCCCTAATTTGGAAAATAAAATTCGATTATGAGGTAACAAATCAGGTTCTTTTCGAGACACAACCTAAGTATCGGTTTCAAAGGTTAATGATCTACCTATCAGTGTTCAAGAGGGAAAAACGCAAGTCTAAGAGTTCACTATGGTTACTAGCCAATCAACCTAGCAAGTCTACCTATCTAGCAAGATGATTCCCGAAACTCTAGACTCAATCCTATATGAATGCAATGCAACTATATGAACACTCTGTTTTTGACTTATGCATTTTCGATTTTTTCAAATTTTTTTTTGGTTTTTCTATGCCTTAGATGTGATGCAAATGATCAAATGCAAGAATAAAAACTAAGAACCACGGAAAACAAAGTCAAATATCCTCTATAGAACCCTCCCCCAAACTTAAATCACACAGTCCCTTGTGTGTATAAAAGTCCGAAAGAGGATCCTAGACCAGCAAGTCAAGTGAAAAATATGCAAAAGCAAGCTAAGTAAAAGAAATGTAAAAGCAAGTCAATTGAAAAATATGCAATGGTATTTATAATGAAAGGAAGGGGTTTTTGTACCTCTTAATGATTCCAGTAATCGGATGCCACATTTCGCATGAGCTCCATGTAGTAGTCATTATGCCTTTGACGCTCGAGCTCAGCTTGCTCGAGCGTGTCCGTCGAGTGTTCGGAATGCTCGACTGATTGGTGCTCGAGCGGTTGGCTCAAGCTTGCTCCTGCTGCATCGAATGGTCTTCTGTATGAAAAGGCTGTTGGGTTAGCTGAGGAGCGTCTAGCTGGTGCTGGTTGGTGTTGCCTCTCACGATCCGTGGATATGGAGGCTCTTCTTGGGCGAATTGTTGGTGGTGGTGGTGGTCCGCTGTTCCTTTCTAGAGCTGCAACTCTTCTACTTAGATCATCATTTTCTTGCCTTCTAGCTTCGTCGCTAGCAGTCAGCTTATTCACCTTCTTCATCAACCATTTGTTCATTTTCTGCAACAAGCCTATGTGTTTGTGTGCTTCTCGGATTGGTTCTCCTTGACGAGATGGCATTGTTTATTCTTCAAAACAATATGCCTCGGGATCCACCTCATCGCTGTTTGTTGGTGATGAACTCTGCTGAGGTTCATTGGGATCGTACAAGGCTTCTAGAGGTGGGTTGAAATCCGTGTTTTGCCCCATTCTTATTGTCGTGTACTTCCTGTTTGGCAAGAGTAGAAAAGCGTTTGGTCTAAGTAAATGATGGAAAGAGTAAAGGAGCTTACCTCGAACTTCCGTCGTAGCCAAGAATTGACTCCTCCCTAAATGATCGATGTCCATGAACCGAGGGTCAGCCCATTGTGTCTCATCGATTGGCACATTGCACCTTTCCAGAATGCATGTGATAAGTCCGCCAATGGTGATCTTTCCATCACGTCCTCCAGTTTTGTTATCCCTTGCCCAATCTCGGTATGTGACCAATTGGTTAGCAAATTGGATGGTTAATCCAGCATTGTTTCGATCTCCAATAATCGGGGATCCGTCGCTCTTTGTACCAACAATGTCTTTAAGAGCAGTCACCAACATCTCCATTTCTCCTAGATTAATTGTTCCAGTAGTAAAACGTGAGAAAAATGTATTTGCTAGGATTCTTCGAAAATACCTCAATGCCGGGTTTCGGATCAGTGATGCCTTAGATCGGAAGGATGAGAATCTGCTCCTTGTTGATGCAATCGACCTCCACACATCATCCAACTCAGCTCTATCAAAATCGGGTCCATAATTTTCGGACTCGGCCTTTGGGAACTCGAAGAGGTCCCTAAGTGCTTTGAATGTCATTCGATAGTCCCTTCCTCTTATTGCAAAGAAGATGTAACCGCCACCTTGCTTTTCTTGGAGACTCTCGTTTTCAGCATCGTAGAGAATGATTTGAACCGTTGCCAAAAACTGAAGAGTCTCTTCCTTGTATGCTCTTTGCGGATATTGCACAAATGTGGACAGCCCACAATTTTGCAACATGAGATCCACATCTCTTGTTATCCCCATTGCGGTTAGCGCTTCCTTGCATGGATAGCGGGTACCTAGAAAATCCATCCTCCGCAGATCGCTTAGTGCTCTTGCCGAGTTATGCCTCTCCTTCATCTCCTTCTCTCTTTTTCCGGCAAGAATTATTTCTCTTGCTTCTGCCGCCTCTCTTTCGCCATATCCATCTTCACGGAGTGTTTCAGCAGCAAGGTCCGGGTCCAATTCGTCTTCATCCATGTATTCTCCTCTTTCTTCCGACTCATTCTCAGATTGCACTTCCATCCTCCTCTTCTCTTTTTCTCCCGGGTCTGCTTGCGGCCATGGAAGACTCTCCTTGGGAAGGATTGCTTCTTGATCGAGCATTATTTTTGGCTCTGAGGCGGAGGAGGTTGGCTTTGTTGGATTTGCCGTCTGTCATGGTGAAAGTAGGTCGGAGGAAGAGCAAGTATTCGGACACTCGAACAAGACACTCGAGCAGAGGTGATCGAGTGTAGTGGATGAACAAAAAGAGAGACGATTTGCTTCTGTAAAAGAGAGAACAACTAGAGAGAAATGTTAGAGAGAGAATGTATTTCGTGTGAATGAAAGGAGAGAGGCTCCTCCTCCTTTTATAGAGGAGAAAAACAAGGGGGAGCCTTTTCAAATTCAAAATTTGAACTTGGATTAAATCAAATCTTTTTGAATTAAATGGAAAAGATATTGCATTAAAGAAAGATTTAACCCATTTTTCGGAGTAAATGTCTCCCCTTTCTCAGCTTTTGGCAGTTATAGGCTTGGAGGCATGTGAATAGGCATGAAGGCGGGACGCTCGAGCCTGACACTCGAGCAGGTTTGGTCGAGTGTCAGTCTGCCAAAAGCTGGCTGATGCTCGAGTGGGACACTCGACCAGGCGTGGTCGAGTGTTGTCCCATCTCGTCGGTTTTGACCCCACTTGTCCAATGTGGGCCCCATTTTCCTGCAAAAGAGACCCAAAAAACCTTCCAAGTGCATGTAAGTCGAAATAGATGCAAGTAAAAATGAAAAATAGCAAATTTGTAAGGAAAATATGCGAAAAGAAAGAAATTGAATGTATATGCAGAGGATACCTTTGCGATTGCCTCCCAACTGCGCTTGTTTATAGTCTCAAGCTCGACTTTCCTCCTTTTTATTGGAGACGAGGTGGTTCATCGAGCAGAACCGAAGTTCCCTCGGGAATCGTGCTGTTCGCCAAGTAAGGCTTTACTCTATGACCGTTTACAGTGAATCCTTCTCCATTACTATTGGCTAAAGTGACTGCTCCATAAGGTAAAACTTGTAATACTTTGAACGGACCAGACGACTTTGATCGTAGTTTTCCGGGAAATAGCTTGAGTCTTGAGTTAAAGAGAAGTACTTGATCACCAACTTTGATTGTTTTTCGCTGGATCTTTTTGTCGTGAGCTGCTTTTGTTCGATCCTTGTATGCTTTTGAGCTGTCATATGCTTCGAGTCTGATTTCTTCGAGTTCATGTAAGTCCATCTGCCTCTTTTCTTGTGCTGTCTTGATATCGAAATTCAAGATTTTGGTTGCCCAAATCGACTTGTACTCTATCTCAACTGGTAAATGGCAGGATTTTCCATAGAGTAATTTAAAAGGTGTGCGGCCAATAGGTGTTTTGAAAGCAGTCCTATAGGCCCAAAGAGTATCATCCAATTTGGCGGCCCAATCACGTTTTGACAGCCTAACTATCTTCATCAAAATCGATTTGATTTGTCTATTAGAGGCTTCAACTTGTCCGCTGGTTTGAGGATGATAAGGAGTTGCCACTTTGTGTTTAACCCCATGTTTCCTAAGCAAATTCTCGGAAACCTTGTTGACAAAATGGGATCCTCCATCGCTAATCACAACTCTTGGCACGCTAAATCTGGGAAATATAATGTGTTTGAAGAGCTTAAGTACCACCTTTGCATCGTTTGTAGGAGCTGCAATAGCTTCTACCCATTTAGAGACATAATCCACAACAACCAAAATGTAATTGTTTCCCAAGGAAGGAGGAGGCTTAAATGGTCCCATGAAATCGATTCCCCAACAGTCAAACACTTCTATCTCCAAGATCGGATTTTGCGGCATCTCATTCCTCTTGCTTATACTGCCCATTCTTTGGCAGCAATCACATTTTGATATGAACTCTTGGCAGTCTTTAAAAATCGATGGCAACCATAACCCGGATTGAAGGATTTTCTGTGCTGTTTTGAATGCGGCAAAGTGTCCTCCATAAGTAGATCCATGACAATGTTCCAAAATTCCATTGACTTCCTCTTCTGATACACATCTTCTGAATAGTCCATCAGATCCTTGCTTGTAGAGATAAGGCTCATCCCAAAAATACTGCCATACATCCCTAAAAAATTTCTTCCTTTGATGATAATTCAAGGTTTTCGGCAGCTCTCCTCCGACCAAATAGTTTACCAAATCGGCATACCATGGTAAACATGTTCCCACAAACTTCGATCCGATCAAAAAACGCCTTCTTTGTCTGTGGGTTCGACACTCGAGCAGGTGGTGCTCGAGTGTCATGGTCGAGTGTTCGGTGGAAAAACTCAAGAGTTGCTCTTCAGGCATATAATCATTCATTGGAAGGGTTTCTTCAACCTGTATCCTTGATAAGTGATCGGCAACACCGTTTTCAACCCCTGGTTTATCGACTATCTCCATGTCGAATTCTTGTAGCAACAAAATCCATTTAAGCAGTCTAGGCTTAGCATCCTTCTTTTTCATCAAGTATCTTAGAGCTGCATGATCAGTATGCACAATAACTTTTGATCCAACCAGATAGGACCGGAATTTCTCAAAGGCGAACACAACTGCAAGCAATTCCTTCTCCGTGGTGGCGTATTTCACCTGGGCTTCGTCTAGTGTTCTACTAGCATAGTAGATCACATTCAGTTTCTTATCTATCTTCTGTCCCAGAACTGCTCCAACAGCATAGTCACTAGCATCACACATTATCTCAAAAGGGAGATTCCAATCGGGTGCTTAAACTATTGGTGCTGTTATCAAGGCGTCTTTAAGTTCGAGAAAAGCCTTGAGGCATTCCTCGTCAAAGGCGAAATCCGCCTTCTTACAAAGGAGACGAGTCAAAGGTCTAGCAGTTTTCGAAAAGTCTTTGATGAACCTCCTATAGAATCCTGCATGTCCCAAGAAACTCCTAATGTCCTTGACAGTTTTTGGCGGTTGCAACTGAACCATAACCTCTATCTTGGCTTTGTCGACTTCAATGCCCCTTTCAGAAATCTTATGACCTAGAATGATCCCTTCTTTCACCATAAAGTGGCATTTCTCCCAATTAAGCACTAAATCCGTCTCAACGCACCTAGATAGAACCCTGCACAAGTTTGACAAACAAGAGGAGAAGGAAGAACCATAGACAGAGAAATCGTCCATGAACACTTCGACCATCTCCTCAATCAGACCCGAAAATATAGAAGTCATGCAACGTTGAAAAGTAGCAGGTGCATTACAAAGACCAAATGGCATTCTCCTATATGCAAATGTACCATAAGGGCAAGTAAATGTTGTTTTTCCTGATCATTTGGATGTATAGGGATTTGGAAAAATCCACTATATCCATCAAGGAAACAATAATATGAATGATTAGCCAACCTTTCAAGCATTTGGTCGATGAATGGCAAAGGATAATGATCTTTTCTAGATGCAGAATTCAATTTCCTAAAATCAATGCACATTCTATGTCCTGTAATGGTTCTAGTTGAAATCAAATCATCATTTTCGTTTCTAATGACAGTGACCCCTCCCTTTTTAGGCACACAATGCACAGGAGACACCCATTTACTATCAGAAATAGGATAGATTATATCAGCATCTAACAGTTTTAAAATTTCTTTTTTAACGACCTCCTTTAAATTCGGATTCAATCTCCTTTGAGGTTCCCTGCTAGAATAAGATTCATTTTCAAGGTGAATTCTATGTGTGCATAAATCGGGAGAGATCCCTCTAATGTCAGACAGTGAGTATCCTAAGGCTTTTTTAAATCGTCTTAATTCAGAAAGCAACATGTTTAACTCATCATCGCTTAATGCATTATTTACTATTACTGGATAAGTAGAGTTAGATCCAAGAAATGTGTACCTGAGCCCGGAGGGGAGTGGTTTGAGTTCCACTTTCGGCGATTTGAGCTTCGACCAGTCATCATCGAGCGGACACTCGACCTTAGTGTGGTCGAGTGTTATGGTCGAGTGTTGATTTCCAGAGGCTAAATCGGAATGCTCGAGCTTGGTGTGCTCGAGTGTTGAGGTCGAGTGTAAGGTTTCGAACTGTTTTTCACCTTTCAGTGATTTGCAAGAGTCCAACAGGCCTTTGTAGACCTCAGTTTCTTCGTATATGTATCCATCACAACCATCTTTTATTAAAGCAGTACCAAGGTGGTCTTTCTCCATCAATTCTCCAAACAGGTCCTTTGAAAGATCATCTGTTTCTTGCACCACGAACAGTTGACCCTCAATGGTCGGTTCTTTCATTATGTCACTGATGCTGAAAGTCATCTTGAAATCTTTCCCAAGGTTGAGTTCGATTTCTCCTTTTGGCACATTGATCACAGCTCCTGCAGTGGCTAAGAAGGGCCTTCCAAACAGCAAAGGGTCCTTTGGTTCTTCTCCTATATCTAGAACAAAGAAATCCGTGGGGATTTCTACTCCTCCAACCCGAACTGGTAAGTCTTCTAGAATTCCATGTGGAATCCTAACCGATCTGTCAGCTAGTACCAAGGATATCTTACAAGACTTGTATCTATCGAACGCTAATCGTTTGGCGACTGTTAGAGGCATTAGGCTGATCGATGCCCCTAAATCACACAAGCAACTCCTGAATGTGAGAGGTCCAAGCGAACATGGAATTGTGAATGTTCCTCGATCATCGAGCTTCTTAGGCACAACCTTTCTTTGTATAATAGTGCTGACCTCATGAGTTAACACAACCATCCCTTCGACTTCTTGTGTTCTGTCCTTGACTGCGTCTTTCAAAAACTTTTGATAAGGGGGCATTAGCATAAAGGCATCTAGAATTGGTATTTTTACTTCAACGTCCCTCATCTGCTTTTCAAAGAGAGCTTTGTACTTGTCTGCAACATCCTTTTTGAATCTCTGCGGAAAAGGAAGCTGCGGTTTGAAAGGAGGTGGAGCAAACGTCTTTGGGTCTTTTTGTATATCGGTTGTGTTTCTAGGCTGATCTTCGGACACTCGAGCAGGTGGTGCTCGAGTGTGTTGGTCGAGTGTCAAGGTTTTCGGTTTTTTCGTGCTTATTTCTGTCTATTCTTCGACCAAATTATCCTCCCCTTCTGGAAGGACACTGTCCTCAGTGTTCTCTGTTGGTTCAGCACGAATTAGCAATTCACGGCCACTACGGAGTGTAATGGCGTTGGCGTGATACTCCTTAGGATTTTGAACAGCTTTTCCAGCTAGCTGTCCGGTTTTGGTTGTGGTTGCGGATGTGGTTTGGGTGGGTACACTTGATCGTTTGGATTCGCTACATTTGTGTTTCTGTAGGATAGGTTGGGGTTAGGTTTATAGCTGTTGAATTGTCTGAAATTGTTGCTTTGGTTCTGTACGAAATTGACCTCTTCAACCTCGTCATCGTCTTCTCCAACCCGTTCTGTTTCACTGACATAGTGTACTTGCTTATGGTGAGCTGAAAGTAGCTTGTCTAGTTTGTCTTGTATGGCTTTGAGCTCCTTTCTACTAACCATATCTGAATCCGTTACGCCTCTAGGAGTTCGATCATAGTCTTCACTGTATTGGCCGTCTGCTTGAGCTAAATTCTCCACTAATTCCCATCCATCATCGACATCTTTATTCAGAAAATTCCCATTGCTGGCTGTGTCTAGCAACATGCGTATCTTTGGGATCACGCCTCTGTAGAGTGTACTGAGAAGCGACTCAGTAGTGAAACCGTGATGAGGACATTGCGATTGGTACATCTTGAATCGTTCCCAAGCCTCAGAGAATGTTTCTGAATGGTTTTGCTTAAAACCAGAGATGGAATTGCGAAGTTTCGCAGTTCTGGAATTTGAAAAGAATTTGCCTAGAAATGCTTCTTTGCAGGCGTCCCATGATGTGATAGATCCTTGTGGCAAGTGTTTTTCCCATAGATGTGCTTTGTCTACAAGAGAGAAAGGAAACAATCGCAATTTCAGAGCATCCTCACTAACCCCGTTTATTTTTGTCAGACTGGTTAGTCTTTCAAATTCATCAAGATGATCTAGTGGGTCCTCAGAAGGTAAAGCATGAAATTTACTGTTCTGAACCATGGAGATCATTCCACTCTTAATCTCAAAGTTGTTATTGGCGATGGCTGGTGGGACAATTCCATGGCGTTGAGTGTGGATACTGGGAGCATCACCGGCACCAATGTGTCTAACTCTCCTAGGACGAGTTCCTAGTTCAGTAGCTTGTACTTGTTCTTCCATGTTAACCTGATCCGTGTATTCTTCGTTCAATCGGTTCCGTTGTTCTCGCAAGTATTCACGAGGCAAACGGTCTATTCTGTCAGAGTATGGAATGAGGTCTTCACTACCACGGGATCTGGTATTCATGCAAGTGATTTGTGTTGTCGGAATTAACACTCGAGCGGGTTGTGCTCGAGTGTAGTGATCGACTGTTTCTTGGTTCTGCTAGAGCTTTCTGGAAACAGGAGAAAAATCAACGTGCTCGAGTTGTGTTGATCGAGCTTGTTGATCGAGTGTACCTGAAAGCAAAGAAAAAACCAGAAACGTTTTTAGAATAATAGTATAATAAAACTTAGTCTCAGAAAAGTGATTTTCCTAATTGTAGCTAACTAATCCCAGTTGGCAACGGCGCCAATTTGATAAACAAGTTTTTGCGGTGTTTTCTCAAATACCAAACTGTCTATTTAATTAATTGCAGTACAGTATGGTGTCAATCCAATGGGAGAGTAACTAGCAATCAAGATATAATCTACTTATTCTAATCTAAGCCAGATTCGGTTTTAGTAAGTGGTTTATCTATCCTAGGTGATGACGAAATCTTAAAACAAAATGCTAAAAACGAAACACAGTATTAAAATGTAAAAAGCAGAGTATTAAAAGTAAAGCAATAGTGAAACTAATGATAAAGTGCAACACGAAATCTCAACCTAAAGCAGAGTATTAAAATCACGAAAATTCAATAGAGGAAAAACGGGTTCTCGAGGATTAGGATCAATGATTAGGGTATTCCTAGGGGTTCTAGACTTATCTATCAACCTATTTAGATGACCTCTAAGCAAGGAATCACAAAGTAATCACATTCACTCTCGCGCAATGGGACCTCTCCTAAAAGACAACCTGACTTGACTCTCGCCCAACGATTGGAAATTCAAGAGGCCTTAAGTATGGACCTTACAAAGCCTAATAACACCCTAGATAATCAATCTCTTGAGCTAGGAAGATGCTATCTTAATTTAAGCATGTTCAAGTGATTCCCCAAACGCCTCTCGGGGGGGATTCACCAAGAGATCGAATTTCAATTGATCAGAAAGAAACAAGCATTAAGAGCACTTAAACTAAAGAGATCTAAGACCTTATTTAAACATAGACAAATCTAGAAATCCCTAAGGTTTCCCCTAATCTCACCCTTTCCTCAAGAACCCTAGACTAACTTACTCAGAATTCATGAAATAAAACATAGACTTAAAATCGAAAATCAATTTCATAAAACTTAGAGCTAAAAAATCGTAAATGCCTTAGTGAAAATATGAGACTCGAAATTTGCTAGAAAAATATTTTATATTGAAACTTGAAATTCTAGTACAATTTATAGATCACAAGATCTTAAAGAAAAAGGAAAAATACTTAAAGAGAAAAAGAAAAAAATTCCCTTGAAAGAAAAATGGGAATTTCCTTTTAAAAGTTAAAAGGAAATTTCCCTAAGAAAGAAAAATAGAAAAGAACTAAAAGATAATTAAGCTTGCACAAAGGGGCTTTTGATGGGCCTTTTTCGCAGAGAAGCCCAAAGATTCAATCTTCGTCTAAAGTCTCAGTTCTGGTCCGTAAAGGCACTCGACCAAGTGATGGTCGAGTGTCATGCTCGAGTGTCGGAGACTCGAGTGACAAATCTTCTAGTTTGCATCTTGAACTTCAACCTTAGACCAGTTGATTCCTCATTGGTCTTCTTGTACTCCGAAATACTTCGTGATAAGCTCCAAAAAGTACCTAAAAGTCCCTTTTATGCAATGTATGCAATGCCCGATACTAATAATGCAAATTATGCTAAAAGGAACCTAAAACAATGATAATAATGCAAGTACAAATGCAAAACATGCTAAATAATGGTCCTAAAATGTGGTAAAATGCAGACACATCAAACGTGGAGCTTGATTCTTAAAACTATCCATGTCCATGTCATCATCCTCTTACACATGTGATGTTTTTAGCTAAGTGCAAGGCAATGTTATACCACTGTGACATAAACTAGTGCGCTAAGCAAACATTAGGTAGTTTTATAGTTTACATCACGATTATTCTGGCCATAATCTTGAAGTTATGCCAATTTGTGAACTTTCCATGAACTACATTGGTTTAGTTAGAACGTGGAGCTTGATCCATATAGCTACCCATGTTCATATGATCCTTCTACACATGTGATCTCTTTAAGCAAACTACAAGAAAATGTAAGGTCAATTTGACATGAGATAGTGTGCTAAGCCAAGTTATGGTAGTTTCATATGCTGCATCACGATCATTCTGGCCATAATCTGGAAGTAATGTCAATTGGAAAAAACCCTTTATGAACTTCTTGGGTTGAGTTATGAACGCGAGCTTGATTCTTAAACTTATCCATGTACATGTGGTCCTTTTACATATGTGATGTTTCAACCTAAGTGCAAAGCAATATAATGCCAGTTTGACATAATATAGTGCGCTAAGCAAACTTAGGGTAGTTTCGTAGGTTGCATCACGATCATTCTGGCCATAATCTAGAAGTTATGCCATTTTGTAAGAGTCATGAACTACATTGGTTTAGTTAGAAAGTTGAGCTTGATCCTTTTCGCTATACATTTTCATATGTTCTATCTACACATGAGATCTATTGAAGCAAAGTGCAACACAATGCACTGTCAATTTGAAATGAGATAGTGTCCTAAGCTAAGTTAGGATAGTTTCATATGTTGCACCACGATGACCATAATCTAGAACCTTTGTTAACTGTAAAACTCTTCATGAACTACATTGGTTGTGTTACAAAATCGAGCTTGATTCTTAAAATATCCATGTCCATGTGATCCTCTTACACATGTGATGTTTTTAGCTAAATGCAGGGCAATGTTATACCACTGTGACATAAACTAGTGCGCTAAGCAAACATTAGGTAGTTTTTATAGTTTGCATCACGATTATTCTGGCCATAATCTTGAAGTTATGCCAATTTGTGAACTTTCCATGAACTACATTGGTTTAGTTAGAACGTGGAGCTTGATCCATATAGCTACCCATGTTCATATGATCCTTCTACACATGTGATCTCTTTAAGCAAACTACAAGAAAATGTAAGGTCAATTTGACATGAGATAGTGTGCTAAGCCAAGTTATGGTAGTTTCATATGCTGCATCACGATCATTCTGGCCATAATCTGGAAGTAATGTCAATTTGAAAAAACCCTTTATGACTTTCTTTGGTTGAGTTATGAACGCGAGCTTGATTCTTAAACTTATCCATGTACATGTGGTCCTTTTACACATGTGATGTTTCAACCTAAGTGCAAAGCAATATAATGCCACTTTGACATAATATAGTGCGCTAAGCAAACTTAGTGTAATTTCGTAGGTTGCATCACGATCATTCTGGCCATAATCTAGAAGTTATGCCATTTTCTAAGCCGTCATGAACTACATTGGTTTAGTTAGAAAGTTGAGCTTGATCCTTTTCGCTATACATTTTCATATGTTCTATCTACACATGAGATCTATTGAAGCAAAGTGCAACACAATGCACTGTCAATTTGAAATGAGATAGTGTCGTAAGCTAAGTTAGGATAGTTTCATATGTTGCATCACGATGACCATAATCTAGAACCTTTGTTAACTGTAAAACTCTTCATGAACTACATTGGTTGTGTTACAAAATCGAGCTTGATTCTTAAAACTATCCATGTCCATGTGATCCTCTTACACATGTGATGTTTTTAGCTAAATGCAGGGAAATGTTATACCACTGTGACATAAACTAGTGCGCTAAGCAAACATTAGGTAGTTTTATAGTTTGCATAACGATTATTCTGGGCATAATCTAGAAGTTATGCCAATTTGTGAACTTTCCATGAACTACATTGGTTTAGTTAGAACGTGGAGCTTGATCCATATAGCTACCACTATTCATATGATCCTTCTACACATGTGATCTCTTTAAGCAAACTGCAAGAAAATGTAAGGTCAGTTTGACATGAGATAGTGTGCTAAGCCAAGTTACGCTAGTTTCATATGCTGCATCACGATCATTCTGGCCATAATCTGGAAGTAATGTCAATTGGAAAAAACCCTTTATGAACTTCTTTGGTTGAGTTATGAACGCGAGCTTGATTCTTAAACTTATCCATGTACATGTGGTCCTTTTACACATGTGTTGTTTCAACCTAAGTGCAAAGCAATATAATGCCACTTTCACATAATATAGTGTGCTAAGCAAACTTAGGGTAGTTTCGTAGGTTGCATCACGATCATTCTGGCCATAATCTAGAAGTTATGCCACTTTGTAAGAGTCATGACCTACATTGGTTTAGTTAGAAAGTTGAGCTTGATCCTTATCGCTATACATTTTCATATGTTCTATCTACACATGAGATCTATTGAAGCAAAGTGCAACACAATGCACTGTCAATTCTAAATGAGATAGTGTCCTAAGCTAAGTTAGGATAGTTTCATATGTTGCATCACGATGACCATAATCTAGAACCTTTGTTAACTGTAAAACTCTTCATGAACTACATTGGTTGTGTTACAAAATCGAGCTTGATTCTTAAAACTATCCATGTCCATGTGATCCTCTTACACATGTGATGTTTTTAACTAAGTGCAGGGCAATGTTATACCACTGTGACATAAACTAGTGCGCTAAGCAAACATTAGGTAGTTTTATAGTTTGCATCACGATTATTCTGGCCATAATCTTGAAGTTATGCCAATTTGTGAACTTTCCATGAACTACATTGGTTTAGTTAGAACGTGGAGCTTGATCCATATAGCTACCCATGTTCATATGATCCTTCTACACATGTGATCTCTTTAAGCAAACTACAAGAAAATGTAAGGTCAATTTGACATGAGATAGTGTGCTAAGCCAAGTTATGGTAGTTTCATATGCTGCATCACGATCATTCTGGCCATAATCTGGAAGTAATGTCAATTGGAAAAAACCCTTTATGAACTTCTTTGGTTGAGTTATGAACGCGAGCTTGATTCTTAAACTTATCCATGTACATGTGGTCCTTTTATACATGTGATGTTTCAACCTAAGTGCAAAGCAATATAATGCCACTTTGACATAAAATAGTGCGCTAAGCAAACTTAGGGTAGTTTCGTAGGTTGCATCACGATCATTCTGGCCATAATCTTGAAGTTATGCCATTTTCTATGCCGTCATGAACTACATTGGTTTAGTTAGAAAGTTGAGCGTGATCCTTTTCGCTATACATTTTCATATGTTCTATCTACACATGAGATCTATTGAAGCAAAGTGCAACACAATGCACTGTCAATTTGAAATGAGATAGTGTCCTAAGCTAAGTTAGGATAGTTTCATATGTTGCACCACGATGACCATAATCTAGAACCTTTGTTAACTGTAAAACTCTTCATGAACTACATTGGTTGTGTTACAAAATCGAGCTTGATTCTTAAAATATCCATGTCCATGTGATCCTCTTACACATGTGATGTTTTTAGCTAAATGCAGGGCAATGTTATACCACTGTGACATAAACTAGTGCGCTAAGCAAACATTAGGTAGTTTTATAGTTTGCATCACGATTATTCTGGCCATAATCTTGAAGTTATGCCAATTTGTGAACTTTCCATGAACTACATTGGTTTAGTTAGAACGTGGAGCTTGATCCATATAGCTACCCATGTTCATATGATCCTTCTACACATGTGATCTCTTTAAGCAAACTACAAGAAAATGTAAGGTCAATTTGACATGAGATAGTGTGCTAAGCCAAGTTATGGTAGTTTCATATGCTGCATCACGATCATTCTGGCCATAATCTGGAAGTAATGTCAATTTGAAAAAACCCTTTATGACTTTCTTTGGTTGAGTTATGAACGCGAGCTTGATTCTTAAACTTATCCATGTACATGTGGTC
>JAKUCM010008218.1:0-18239 GCA_023374145.1 Lepidium sativum
GAGAGAGAGAGAAAAGAATAAACCGATAGATAGATTGACCAAACCCAAAATGGAATATCTGACATAAGTTTCCTTTCACATTCACCATGAATTCACTTGCACTACAAAAACATATATAAATATTTACTTGGTACATTTTTATATGTTTTATATTGCAACTTTGTTGTTTCCTTTCTCTTACCAAGCCCTATACTTTTGCCTTCATCTTATGTGTCACAACATGTGAAAATAATGAGATAAATACATATAATACGAATTTCAGATTGTCAACATTATATATACATATATCAAATTAGATTAAACTGAAAATCAAACTGGTCTTTCTTCAAGTCATTAATTATTTAACAACATAATAAAACTATACTATATGTTGGAGACTTTAAGATGGAACAATGCATGCAAAGGTTTCAACGAAGGCGCTTTCTCTTACCAACCCACCTATCTCATTTTTATTTATTTAATTAATATTGGAATTTTACACTTTTTAGTCGTATTAAGATTCAGCTTTGGATTGATATAACGCGTATTAATCAAGAATAGAGTTGTTGATCAATTTATATTTAATTACCCAAGGATCCATTATTTTCCGTATCCATGCTTGCTTTGACCAGAAATGTCATAATATAGTAATATTTTAAGTAATACTAAAACATATATAAAACACTCTAATGACGATTTGATAACACTAACTCTAAGCTTTTGCAAAAATACCATTTGCTTTTGTCATGCGAACGGCGTGTTGCGTCACTCAGCTCTTATGATCGCGTGAATGTTATAGTTTCTAATTTCTCCACCTAATACTTATCTTCCACATATTTCATAAACATTTAAACAATCCACACATTAAATACGTAAATTTCTATCTATAACTATATATAATTCTCTAAGTATCATATACAATACTATTGTTAATGTTTAGACTTTAATAGTTTTCAGCTAATGATTGGTTACATATAAGCATTTGATTATCTTTATTTTTGAGTTATCCTATTACTAAAATAAATAAATAAACTTTTTAAAGCTAAAATTGAGACGGTATTTAACAAATTATCATTAAATCGATAATATCCGATTTATAACTTAAATATTTTAATTAGAAAGTAAAGTTAAAATTCACCACCGGAATCACATGGTAAGCGATATATAATATATATATATAAAGAAGAGTGTAATGGTGGGGACGTTAATTGACTTAATTACATTCATACATTACACACCTACTCCCATCACAATTCAATCTTTACTCCAAAAAAAAAAAAAAAAAATATTCACAAAAGAAAGAAAAGAAAAAATCTCATAGTCTCACCAACCGCGAAATACAACTCTCGTCAGCCACCAGCCAGGACTACTTTTTACCACAGTGTGATGTTGACAAAAAAAAATAACCGCCGCGTTAAAAAAATTAAATTTTATGACTTAAACCAAATCCACGACTTGTAATCTCCACCACTTAATTCACTTACTCTCCATCTAACGGCCATCATTAATTCTCAACCAACTCCTTTTTTCTTTATTTTATAAAATTATAATCGTAAAAAATAAAATAAAATAAAAACTCTCATAAGCTTACCTACCAACAAACTTAGGATCTTATTTAAACCACCCTTCATTCATCTATTTTCTCTCAGGAACAAAATTCAATTCCTTAACACACAAACAAAACATTTCTCTCTTTTTGTAATCCAATCTCCTCTTTACTTAATTTAATCTCCTTCTCTTGTAAAACTCAATCAAAAATGGAGATTAACGGATCATCAGCACACAAGATCAATGGAGGAATTGAAGCTATGTTATGTGGTGATCAAGAGAACAAGATGAGTATGGCTATAAACGTCGCTGATCCACTAAACTGGGGAGCTGCAGCTGAACAAATGAAAGGTAGCCATTTGGATGAAGTAAAGAGAATGGTTGAGGATTTTAGGAAGCCAGTGGTTAACCTTGGAGGTGAGACTTTGACCATTGGACAAGTGGCTGCAATATCGACGATTGGTAATGGTGTGAAGGTTGAGTTGTCTGAGACAGCAAGAGCTGGTGTTAAAGCTAGTAGTGATTGGGTTATGGAGAGTATGAATAAAGGTACTGATAGTTATGGTGTTACTACTGGTTTTGGTGCTACTTCTCATCGCAGAACCAAAAACGGTGTCGCTCTTCAAAAGGAGCTTATTAGGTATGAAATTATTATCATTTTTACTTCTTTGTTTGTTTCGATAGAGTATACTTTTTATTTTTAATATATGAAAAGAAAATGATTTGTTAGGATTTGGTTATTTTCCTAACTTTTAAAATCTACATATATTTATGCTTAATTTATTAAAAATATTTGAATTAAAAAGAAAGAATATTTGTGCATTTAAAATAAATTAAAGTACAATTTTAAGATGAATGTAAAATAGATTAAACCACGGGAACACAAGTTCTTAAAATATGAAAAGAAAATAAATTGTTAGGAATTTTTTTGGTCGTGAGCTAAATTATTAGGAATTGGTTAAAATTTTAAAAAATAGATTTTCATACCTAAATAGTTGATTTTTTAAATAATATTCGTATGTTTTAAATAAATGAAGTTATAAATGAATATGAAGTTTTATAGAAATCACGGGAACACAAGTTCTTTATCCCTTTAAGGTTATGACGTTGCATGGAAATATTCGGTTCGGTCGGATCAGGTTTAGTTTAGGGGATTTCATGTTATTACAGGACTATGGGCTTAATTAAAGTTTGTTGGGTAATAATATTTTTTTATTAAGGTAATGAAAAATAATTAATAACTAATCCACACAAAATTCGAATGTTGCAGATTTTTGAACGCCGGAATATTCGGAAGCACGAAAGAAACATGCCACACATTGCCACACTCCGCCACGAGAGCCGCCATGCTTGTACGGATCAACACTCTTCTTCAAGGGTTTTCCGGTATCCGTTTCGAGATTCTCGAAGCTATCGCCGGTTTCCTCAACGGAAACATCACTCCTTCTCTTCCACTTCGTGGTACAATCACTGCCTCTGGAGATCTCGTTCCCCTCTCTTACATCGCTGGACTTCTCACTGGCCGTCCCAATTCCAAAGCCACTGGTCCCAATGGTGAATCCTTAACCGCAGAGGAAGCTTTCAAAATGGCTGGAATTAGCTCTGGATTCTTCGATTTGCAGCCTAAGGAAGGTCTTGCTCTTGTTAATGGCACTGCGGTTGGATCTGGAATGGCGTCAATGGTGCTATTCGAAGCCAATGTTCTCTCTGTTTTGGCTGAGATTTTGTCTGCAGTTTTCGCAGAAGTGATGAGTGGAAAACCTGAATTCACCGATCATTTGACTCATAGATTGAAACATCATCCTGGTCAGATTGAAGCAGCGGCGATAATGGAGCATATCCTTGACGGAAGCTCTTACATGAAACTAGCTCAGAAGCTTCACGAGATGGATCCATTACAGAAACCAAAACAAGATCGTTATGCTCTTCGTACTTCTCCTCAATGGTTAGGTCCTCAAATCGAAGTAATCCGTTACGCAACGAAATCGATCGAGCGTGAGATTAACTCTGTCAACGATAATCCATTGATCGATGTATCGAGAAACAAAGCGCTTCATGGAGGAAACTTCCAGGGAACACCAATTGGAGTTTCAATGGACAACACTCGTCTCGCAATTGCAGCCATTGGAAAGCTCATGTTCGCTCAATTCTCAGAGCTTGTGAATGATTTCTACAACAATGGCTTACCTTCGAATCTAACTGCTTCAAGGTTTCCAAGTTTAGATTACGGATTCAAAGGAGCAGAGATTGCAATGGCTTCTTATTGTTCAGAGCTTCAATACTTGGCCAATCCAGTCACTACTCATGTCCAATCCGCAGAGCAACACAACCAAGACGTGAACTCTCTTGGACTAATCTCATCTCGCAAAACTTCTGAAGCTGTTGACATTCTCAAACTCATGTCAACAACATTCCTCGTTGCCATTTGTCAAGCTGTGGATTTGAGACATTTGGAAGAGAATCTGAAACAAACAGTGAAGAACACAGTCTCTCAAGTGGCAAAGAAGGTTCTTACTACTGGAATCAATGGTGAGCTTCACCCATCTCGCTTCTGCGAGAAGGATTTACTCAAAGTCGTAGACCGTGAACAAGTCTTCACATACGCAGACGATCCTTGTAGCGCAACATACCCATTGATCCAGAAGCTAAGACAAGTTATAGTCGATCATGCTTTGATCAATGGAGAGAGTGAGAAGAATGCATTGACTTCAATCTTCCACAAGATTGGAGCTTTCGAGGAGGAGCTTAAAGCTGTGCTTCCAAAAGAAGTGGAGGCAACAAGAGCAGCTTACGATAATGGAACAACTGCAATTCCCAACAGGATCAAGGAATGTAGATCGTATCCTTTGTATAGATTCGTGAGGGAAGAGCTTGGAACAGAGCTTTTGACAGGAGAGAAAGTGACATCGCCAGGAGAAGAGTTCGATAAGGTATTCACGGCGATTTGTGAAGGTAAACATATTGATCCGATGATGGAATGTCTCAGTGACTGGAACGGAGCTCCAATTCCAATCTGTTAAAAAGAGTAAAGTCCTCTTTTTTTTTTTACTTTACTTAAAATTTTCCTTTTTTTAATGTCTGAATAATTTTGCCAAGTAATTGTTTGTGAAGTGGTTTACGTCTGTCTAATTAAAATTTGTGTGTAAAACTCATTGTAAGTTCTCAAATGAACAATTTTTTCTGTTACAAAGTGTGAATCATACTCTTTTTCAAATTCATATATATTTAAATTCTGTGTAACAAAACTAAAACACATTTTCCTACTCATTTTCATATTAATATTCAGTCCATATAAATATTTGGATATGAGAATCTATCGGTGACGCTTCACTCCCAACAGAATAGTTCAAATTAGAAAAATCGAACACATATCGGAAATGTCACGTGGATAGTATTCGGGATAGAATCCAACTCTAGCAAATCACATAACTCAAAGTTTGAATTATGGATTATACTTATCAGTTCAGTAAAATTACACCTCCATATATAAATTTCTGTTTCATAACTATGTTTTAATTATCGAAATCATCTGTAGCTACCTGAAATTACTAGAAATATAACTTTAACAAAAAAACAAAAAATTACTAGAAATATTTGTACACGATTCTAACTTTGATTTGATGAAACTGAAAAGTAAAAGATCACACACTATAATTGTGACTAGTGAGATACAGAATAGAAAACGATTCAATAAAGAAGGCCCAATGAAAAGCCCATAAAGCCCAAAATAGTCTATAGAACAATACAGGTAAGCGAAAGCTTCATTTCCTCAGTGTCTCTCTCGTTTCTTGATCTACCCCGAAGTAGCGGGAGCGAATAGTAAACAAACATGACCGATCAGCACCACCACCACGCGCGGCTGAATCGCCTCCGTACAACCACCCAGCTTCTCTCTCAAACCACCACCTCTATCTCCTCTCATCCTCTCACTTTCATCTTCCTCACTCTCCTCCTCTTTTCCTTTCACTCTCTCGTCGATCATTGCTCTCTTCTTTTAACCTCTTTCGTCGACACTGACCCTTCTCTTCGCTCTCTCCTTTCTCGTCTCCCTCTTAACTCTCATTCTCACGCGCCTCATCTCAATCCCACGCGCCTCCATCATCACCGACGTGCTCCCTTTCTCCAGCTCACGCGCCTCGGTACCCTCGATGATGACTTCTTCTCCACAGACGAGCACGATCCTAATCGCCGATCTCTCTTAGGTTCTTCGTTTCGTTCTCCGATTAACGCCACTACTGTAATTCTCTCCGGATTTGAGAGCATTTCTGGTTTGCCTCGTCGTATCGCCGATAGTGGCCTTTCTCTCCGTCAGATCATCCGCTCGGGATTCGCTTTGCGGCAGCTTTCTTCCGATAAAGACAATCGTGGTGGCGATGAAGACGAAGCCAAATTCAATGAAACTGAGCACGATCAAGAAACTGACGAGTATCGTGGCGAGAAGAAAGATAAAGAATTGGAGAGTTTCGTTGATCTGAAGCGTTTTTTTAAAGGATTGGAGCTAGGTCGTCGTGACGCTGCGGCCCTGTTCTTCCTTGTGAGCTTTTTATCTGCAGCTTATGGATGGGTGATTTTAGGGTTTACTACCATATACTCATTGGTGTTGGGGATTATGTACGTTATCGTAATCAACGACTTGCTGGGTAGGTTTCCTTCGTTTTTTGGGGTTGTTTGGAAAGGTTCAAGATTGGGGTTTAAAAGAGTTACAGGATTCGTTTTGATGAGATGGGCAGTGAAAGATGCATTAACACAGCTTCTAGGTTTATGGTATTTCGGAGAGGTTGACGATCAGTATTCGTTTTTCAGGCTGTTTGTGAGGTTAAAGTTGATGCCTTTCACTCCAATGCCTCCATGGATCCGAGGTTTTGAGAAGGAGATATCTGGTTTTTTGTTTGCCTGGTTTCTGCTTGATACGCTCATCGGTTTGATATTAGCTGTTGATGCTTTCGTTGCCATTGTGGATTCAAGGAGGAGGGGAAGGGAGATAGTGAAGGAAGGTCTCTATTTGATATCTCTTCTTTTGCATCAGGCCGTGCAGCTCAAGTGTCTTGAAGCCATTCTCTGTGGGTCGTTCTTCAGATGGGTTCTGGTTCGAGTCCTAGGGAAGTCCTTTGCTTCTTTGACCCAATCTGCGTTGGAAGTATACTTCATGTCGGCTTGGTTAGTGTTCTACTTAGCAGCTAGATGTAAAGATGCACAGGCAGACGGTAGGAGGTTTGGGAGAAGGGAAATGGAGAACTTGATCGATGGGCTGAGATGATACTGAATTTTGGATCTCTAGGATGAGCTTTTGGGGTATCAAAAGAGTAAACCTTGACCTCGATGCTTAATGCCAGAGGGAAACATCTACAATGCCTCAAGTTGTCATGACCTAAGTTCCTATGGTTTTAGAATTACAGTTGATTGATATGATTACAACAATTTGATGTATGTATGCAATTAGGATTACTTGTGAGCTGTGAAAGAGGAAGCATGATACAACTACTGTGTATACTCATTTGCAAGATTTTGCTTTGTATATATCTTGCTGCAGTTGTTGATATCAAAATTATAAGGTGAAATTTTGTCATTTGCGAATTATAATAGATCCAATTCTTAGGATATATTGCTTAACTTCAATGTATTTCTTCTTGTGGCCATTTTGATCTTCTCTGCTTGCTCAATCCTTATGGTTTGGATTTCATGGCTGATGTTAGATATAGCTGCAGGCAAAGTTAGCCCTGTTGATACATACATAAAACCGACAACCTGAAAGTCGTGCCTATTCATTGGTGACTGTATGATGTTGCAGAGATATTCTCTCTGATAACAGCTGCATCAGAGGAGAGTTCAAATCTGTTAAAGTAATGTAAACGTGTTGCAGGACTGAGTCATCTTGTTTCGGAAACATCTGGTGTCAAAACAAGTTGACCTTTGTGTTTAGATATATGAGAAGGTAAAGTTGTTCAATGCTCTCTCCATTTGGCCCCACTAGAAAAAGTGGAGTACTTGCATGTTTCTTAAGTCATTTTCATATATAATGTCTTTTATTCAGTAACTAGCTCTGGCTACAGTGACAACATGTCTCTCTTTTGAGGTGGAGAAGTGTGATACATACAGACCTTTAATCGTATTTTATTGCTTGCCGGGTAGCTAGTTATACATTTCCCGTAGAATTTAATGACATATCTAATACAAAATAACTCTTACAATATTAGTGTACCCCAATATAGCTAAGCATTAACCAACATTCTTCCTGTAATCGTGGAGCCGGATAAGTCAAAGAATGTCTTGAATTCCATGTACAAGAACCTTCCTAGAGAAAACTGCACTTCTTCTGATACTGAGGAGCACCGGCGCAGCGGACTACATCGAGGAAAGTGCTCTCATCGCATGGAATCCATAGTTTGGAGTCAGCACTGAAACCATAAGCATCCTGTGCTTGATCAAGCAATGCTTGGAAGAGTGGGTGTTTAAGTAAGTTGATCTTTATCACAAACCTCCTGTATTCTTCACCCACATAGACCACCATGTGTCCCTTAGGTACATCTTTTGGTATCACCTCATCTTCCTTGTTCAATGGTGAGCAAATTCTCTCGCAGCAGGTCTCGCAGGAGGCACAAGGTATTATGACTTTGCTTGTCACCGTTTTCAGTTTCTTTTCACAGGACTTTATGAACTTGCTCTTCATTTTAGTAGGAGGAGAAGATTAGTATCTAGTAAGATAGATAGATAGAATGTTTTGATGAAACAATATGTTTTTTGATGAATAGTACAGAGTGAAGGACAAGCCTATTTATATGCTCTAGTGAAAATATCAGACATATACTCATTAAATGTTAGGACTTGACAGTTAGCCAAGGCGGGTAAAGATGGGAAGCTTTTAAATGATACAACACTTAATTCAACCGTGCGGTTCTGTTTTTTCTGTTCATAGAGACTTGCATTACTGAAACTGTACGAACACACTATGGTTATATGTGATTAAAAAATCAAAATGCCTGGATCACATTGGTGTCAGAGTTCTTGACGTTCACAAGTGATTATGACCCCACAAGACAAGATGAGCAGAGATAGAGAGGAGATAAGATCTCTCAAGGAACAGGGTCCAGGGATGGGTCTAAATCATCTTGGAGAAAGTGTGATATTGGTTAATGATCATGCATGGGTTAGTTTGATTTAAGTTTGATCTGCAGAAATGTTTGTCTCCAGATCTCTTGACTTTTCCTTAATGACTTGTGTTGGTTCTAATCAGCTCAGGTGACATATCTACACATAAACTAATACAGAACCCTGCAATGACGTTTGCTAAGTATAATTAGCATTTGTAGTATAATCAATCAGGCCGGCTCAACATTTATTTTTTATTTTTAATATAAATATTTTTGGCTTTGTATTAACAAATTTTTTTTGGACATTCCATAGGTTTTTTAAACATTTGGGCCATTTTTTTGTTATTTAAATTTTTTGGCCCCATTTCTTAAGTTTTCAAAACAATTTTGGGTTTTTTTACCCTTAAAGAAAATTATAGGACTTTTCTAGAATATTTTTTAAAATTTTTAACCAAAAAAAAATAAAAAACGTTTTGGGCCTTGGGCCCATGACGGTCGCACTGTCGGCCCGCCCTCCTAAGCAGGCCCTGTCCATGAGGTAGCTTCCTTTTTTTTTTGGGTAACTCAGGGTAAATCCTAGGCATATGAGGGGTCCAGACTAATTGCTGAGAGGTGTAGTTTATGGATGGACCTTCTTTTTAGATATGCAAATGGACCGAAACCAAAAACCATATCCTTGTGGGTATCCAGACAATGTGTTTTTGTTTCGCATAATAGGTAAATCAAACTTAAGGCGTGTTGGTGTTCCAATTCCGTCTTCTTACTCTTGACTACAAAATCTCGGACGGTAGCTTAGCTTTTTACAAGTGAGGTTTTTTTTTTCTTTTTAGTTTTACTATTTTACCGATCAAAAAGCGAATAGATAGTACCGTACAAGTAGACGGGGAAGAATGTGGTTCATAAGATTTAGGATAGAGATGGTGAAAGGCTAATTGTCTCTAAGAAGGGTACACAGATGGAGAAATGTCAATGTTGGAGGGTCCATTATATGAGTAGAAGAAGTATCATTGATTAGGATTCATCCCCCTAAGGACTCACATATATGGTTCCTTCAACTGAGTAAGAGATCCTCATTCTTACAACATTTGTCTTCTCAAAATGTCTCTCTCAGATCTATCTATCTGTTATGTTTGTGTTGTGTGTGTGTTTTGGAATTGGTTTTTGTCTGTCAATTAACAACGACTGCCATTCTGAACTAAGCTGGCTTCTTCTGACTTTTGAATTTATTGCGTGCATGTGCATTTCTTATGATGTTATCTATTCACTTTTCTCTTCTTTTTAAAAAAAATCAAAAATAGAAAATCATACATTTTTTAATCACTATCTTATCTGGACACAGAACATGTAGTAATGACATCTCAGAGTCAGGACAATTGTACTTTTAATGTTTGAATTATTTGATTCCTCAAACTAAACCAAACATCTTAGTATTAACCTATTTTATTATGTGTGAAAGATGGATTTTTCTCTTTTAAGCCAATATTTGTGGTCTAACTACTTAAATGTCCAATATGCAGAATTTCATGTCAGGGAGTCGAGTTGCTCTGCGTGTTTAGTGTTTGAAAATTAGGGTTAAGTCTTCAAATTCGACAAGAATGGTGGAACACTTCCATTTACCAAGAGTAATGGTTCTTTGATTTCATAAGTTTGAACCATTTAATTTCGTTGGAGAGTTAATTAATTACATCGTTTTAACGCTAATCAGTTATCACTCAAATCTTCTACTCGTTTCTCAGCCATAGAGTTTACATTAATTGATCTACTGCAAGAAATAGATGTTAGTGACCATGAATTTTCAGACAAAGACCCTGTAGTGGATTGCGTTGCTGCTATTTTCCGAATTGAAGTTATTATCAGTTTCAATAACAGAAGAAACTTCAGATGGAACAACTATGGTTATGCAAGTAAATTGATATCCTAAAGAAAACTTCAGCTTTTCAAGACATTTAAAACGATTTGGGTTGGGTGTTTACTACCTTTACAACTGCTCTAGAGTTTATGTATGAAGACTATCGATATCAAGTCCGCTTCTTCTTCGTTGAGGTGCTTTTGCTTCTTGAGTAATCAGGTGCAAAAGACAAAGATTTTGAGAATGGAGATGGATGGAGTGAACTAAGTTCTCTTACACGTTGTAGAATATCCTTCGGTATAGGGCGAACCACTGATTTGCGTTTTTCTTCAGCCTGAAAATTCAGTCCTCCAAAGTTGTATTGCAGAGAATTTCTCAAAAAATAAGAATGTTTTGCTGACAAAAAGGGAAAAGCAAACCTCTCCATCGTTGTTATGTTTGTCGGAATAACTTGCTTTCAGTAGATTACGCCATTTGTCCTGCATATATTAGAGGAGAAGAGTTGAGATACCAAATATTACCAAACTAAAGAGTTTGATTGTGGAGTGCATGGTAAAATACTCTGATATCGATGGGTGTGCGGTATGATGCGGAATGAAAGAAGTGGTTCTTTATATCGGTCCATTTTCCAACACCAAAGTGAGCAATACCATCAACTAACTTCACCACTTCATCAAGAGTCCACATCCTCTGCTGCTTTCTCCTGTCACTTCTGCTTTTGGATGTGTTTCTTACAGAAATGTCATCTTCACTCTCAGATGAAGTTTGTTGATCATCAGATAATATGTTCTCCTGTAATATCAGATGGCTTTTGGTTTATATAGACACAGAGTAATACAAAGTAAATTCAATAGTCGTAAAGAACAAGACAAACCATTGAAGTATGAGTGCATTTCTTCATAGGTCCTCTCCGAGGCCGGAAGTCATAAGACACAAAAGACATTCTTCCACCAGAAGAATCTAATCTGCAACATTAAAATTATAGCTAGTAAAGCTGATGTGTGTGGGAAATATTCTATATTCAAAATAAGACTTTAATCATCCAGTATTAACCTAGTACAAGAGGTTTTAAGCAGATTCTTTTTCCGATTGCCTCGTTTAAGCCAAGAGCCTAAGAAAGTTGAGAGTGGTTGCTTGTCATCTTCTGACTCATAGAGACACTGTTTCTCGTTTGTATTTATAACCAAACTATCTTTAGCTTTTTTGTTGGATACATTCTGGGATTCAGCATGCGGAACAGTTTCTGAGACTCCAATGCTTCCACTTATTCCAGGAGAAAAAGATTCAGAACTGAAGTTCACAAGACTGTAAGGGTCACCATCTGATTCAGATACTTTCTTCTTGACTTCAATATCTGCAACTAAATTATGGAATAGATTATAAAATATAACATGCACGAAGATGATAGAACCTGGAAGGAAATGGTTACCAATAGATGAAAGATCTTGTGATGCGTAGATATCTTCCACTTGATCAACTTCATCCAGAAATCCATCAAGATTCTACGAGAATTTAAGAACTTCATTTCACAGATGATCCAAGAAAGAAACTATGTAATAGAGATTACAAAGACACAACAACGTGCAAGCGTGAGAACATGAATCTATTGGAGAGCATAAAGAGAACACATACTTCGAGCTTTAGATCTGATTCCACATCTCGAGTGCAACAAGAGTCTAGTCCACCTTAAAAACAAATCATAGGATAACTCTAGCGTTAGCCATACTCCCATATACAATGTTACTAAATCATTTAACATACGACCACTTCAATCTGGCTTACCATAATCTGGGAGAAAGCTAAAATCAAATCCATGAGAAAATTCCTCCATCTTGGAACCTATGCCCATATTCTCCATACCAAGGCCTAGATAACTATCCACTGCCATATCTTCATGTTTAGGTTCCATTACACAATACTTCATATCACTCACTTTGTCCTCAACTGAATAAATACTCTCATCAACCTTGATAAAAAAAACAGATATATGTAAGAAAATAATCGACTACGTCATTAGATAAATCCATCCAAATATGAAGAACATAGTTCTCACACTCTCACACTTCATTCCACCAAAAAATTCAGGAAAGTCGGTTGACCGATCCATCCCAAAAGTCCCCATTCAAGTCCAGTCCATGTATCTTACACTACAAATCACAAGTAAGTCACAATAATTAAGAAACCGACAATATTGCCCATAAACCAATCTAACTTCACATGCTAGATTCACAAAATTAGATCTCATTTTCTCTATGGAAAAAATCTATTAAGCATGTTTCCCAATCCATAGATTCCACCATGTTTACTAAGCAATACTAGTAAACAAATTCACAACATGAATTAATAAAAACATTACCTTGCCTCTGTAATCTAGAAAAATATATAAAATAATATCAATCTCCTTGAGGACAAAAGACAGACATTCTATTCAATTACAGTATAATGAAACTGTAACCAGACAAATTCCTGTCGGGTGATCTCATAGAAGATAAAACACAAAAAAAAAAAAATCAGCTACAGAAAGACTTTTAATAGTTTATTAAATTACCAATCAAAAATGCATTGCAATAGAGAAAAATTCAGAAACTACATATAATATAGTGGGCCAGAGATACACAGCTATTACATTATACCATCCAGCATATATATACACATATATTCGGAAAAAAGAAGAAGAAAATATCGCTGTTTAGCTTATCCTACTTAAACTAACACCTGAAAATCAGAATAAATGAACAATCGGAGAAAATGGAAGAAAATTCAACCAGATCATACGTACATTGTGATTTTATCTCAAACATTTCTCTAAACTCAAAAACATTTCTATAGTAGATACATGGATAAGAAATCGTTGAAGAGAGGACCTAAAACAAAACAGTAGTGAGTGAATTCAAAGCTTAGAAATAAACTTGAAACCACCAAAAGAGTGACGACGAGATAAGAAGAAGAGAAACACTCACGAAGATGATGAATGGCGACTGCTGGACTTGAGATGATTTTTTTTTTGTTTTTCCTATTTTATTCTTGCGGATTCGAAAAGGTTATTTATTTAATTTTAATCCAAAAATGACGTAAGTAACCGTGTAAAATAACGTGCGTTTCAAGTCCGCAACGATGACAGATGGTGTTCATGAACATCGACTGTTATATTACTTCACTGTGATGGTGTTAGTCGGATAAACGGAAAAGTTGTGAAACTTTTGACGCCGTTAATGACTGACTCATTATATCAATACATGGGCTTTTAGGCCCACACAATTAAACATTTTGCCGTTTTCAGGAACTGCAAACTAAAATTGTCCTTGCCGTTTTTGGTTTTACGAAAAACACGCTTTGCCGTTCTTCCATGGTGAGCAAATTCTTTTAGGTTTGGCTTTTGATTCCTTCATCTGCACTGGAAATCAAACCTCGGATCTTAACATCGTAGTAAACTTCTTCCACTCTTCTTAGGTCATACTTCATACCTGTCACATGTCAAACACGAATTAAATACATATGTTTGTTTCACACCATCTCACACTTGGTTATGTATATACAAATGGAGAAAGAGCGACTTACTGTCGAATTTCTTGCGGAGAAAGTCGTTCCTGAGATTGAGCATGCGAAAGGCTGCATGGAGATCTGTCAGGAAATTCATAACCTTTCTTGGGCAGTCATAGTCTCCTGCCGTCACGCGGTTAACGACGTACCTAGGCTGCTCAAATATTGCATTACACACAAAGATGAATCCCCAGTTGAAAAAAGATATAACATTTGCTAAGGGGAAAGATGGAAAGTAGAGATAAAAACCATCCTACCAAATCGTTTGACATGAAACATATTCCTGCAAAGTAATAGAGAGTAGATGTCAAAATACACTAATCGGATTTACAAAATGCTTTGGAGATAATTCAATCTAGATATTTGGCCTCCCAGAGAAAATGAGAGGTACTTTTCACAGAAACATACCAGTCAAATAGTCTTCTGTCTCCAGTCCAAACTCCAAATTGGGCACTGAAATATTATGAAATGGTATTAGGAAAGACAAATAACTTGTGATTTAGACCAATATTTGTTCTGCTTATCTTACTCAATTGAGAAAAGTAGTGTAAGGCTGAAAGAAAAAGCGTAATTTGAGAAGAGAATAGAACATTTTAGGAAAATGTCTATATTCTATATCACTGTAGTGAAAACCATTTTTCTGTACTTAGCTCAAATTTTATGAGAGAAATAGCAAGAATCAGGTTCCTTACTACAAACACCAGTTCATGATATATATATATATATATATATTGGGAAGCAAGAAAGAAAGTAAACTGAGATTCAGGGACATACACCCAAGTTTTTCTTCAGCTTCTGTATGCACAAGTAGAGTTCCAGTTTCTAGCCAGTGCATAAAAGCAAGCTGAGAGATCACTGCCTGTGTTTCACTTCTCCAGTCCCCATGGTACCTATATAGCAAAACCTTTCTATCTAAACCATTGCATAAAATACATTGCAAATAAAAGAATAAGATAGAGATGGCTATCCAAAATTTACCTGTAGTACTGTCCAGAACATTTTCGAAGAATTTCAGCAAGCTGACCGTAATACTTCTTCAAATCATTGATTTTTTCCTTAGCTTTCTCAATAACCTCTGATTCATCAACAAAATTAGCAATCTTGTAAGCAACAACCAAACATTTTCGAGGAATTTCTTTCACAGCAAAGTTCATGTATGATTCAATATTCATTATTTCTTAAAATCAAGTTCGTCATTTTCATTTGCAGCCCTTTGGGAAAAATCATCAACTACCTCACCATGCCATTCCAACATTTAATTTAGTTGGCAAAAGATGTAACTGTAACCTATTTTGTTCAACACTTTTCAAATGCAAAGACTATTCATTACCAGGGATAGGTCGTGACTGGTGAACGAGAAGAAGATTAGCTTGAATTAGCCTCGTAACGGACTCAATCTCCATAACAACAGCACGAATCTGCTCTCGCAAAGCTGCAGATTCATCCAACTGAACACGGAAATTCTCGAACTGCTTCTCAAGCGAGTGAGACAACACTTGATCATCTCCTCCCGCCATAGGAATGTAGAAAGAAGAAGAGGAAGAAGAAGACGAACAGAAAGGAAAGGAAAATGAAGAAGACAAAACGTTTCGATGCGGGAGAGACGTGGAAGAACGAGGAGGAACGTAACCGGAATAGAGAGGAAGAAAATGAAGAATCGAAGAAGAAAAGGGCTTAGGGTTTATCAAACGAGACGCAGTAAATTGAACGTTTCGAAACGCCGAATTCATCATTCTTTTTCTTATGCCGCTTCGTTTTCTCTCTTCCCTCCTTCACTATCTTATGAACCGAAATAACAAAATTAAACCGAACCGAATTAAACCAAACCGAACCAACCTATTTCATTGTAATCAACATTATCTACCAAAAAAACTAGAAAATGGAAGCTTTATAATTCTACAAAACTACATAGATAACTCATTTGTAATGAAATGTATCAAAAATTAGAACTTTGTTACAAGATATTTACAAAATTTAAACTTACTAATCATGGGTAATTTAGATTATTTCTTCTTGAATGTGACCATGCAAAAATAAGCTATGAATCGGAAAATTAGTCCCATGATAACAAGAACAATGAGACATAATAACCAATCACTAAGATCGTATCCGTTTTGAGACAAAGAACTGCATCTAGTTACCACCCACACTCCAGAGTACCTAAACAACCAAAACACCATCAATCTCAGATTTTCATTTCTGTGATGTCTTAGAATGATAAGTGATCTAAACAGTTTTACCTTTGAGCATTGGAAAGGACAAAAGCTTCAAGAGTCCACTTAGGATAGCAGAAGCTTCCAAGGTACTTAAGAGCAATGCTATCTCTATCCTGATTTGCGATGAGAGTCATAACAACTGGTACTAACACCGACATCTGCAAGAACAACAATGGCAAAAAGGTTAGTAAAAGTATTTGGTTGCAAATGATTGAATGTTGAAGCTTTTATGAGTTAAGAGTAAGTGAAGACAAACCAATTGGGCTGCACTAGGACTATACAATATGGCAAATACGTAAGCCATTCCTGTTACGCAGTAGACCAAGCAAACAAGTACAATGTAGTTGTCTTCAAAACTAGATCTTGGGTTGTTGAAGAAGTAGAACATTGACAAGTACACTAAAGGTTTCATAATTGTGTTCAAATGATCCATTGTGTCTTTGGCCAAAAAATGTGCTAAACTGCTGATTCCAGCTGCACTTTCTCTCCAGTATTGTAATTTATCAACAGAGAATGATCTCAGAGCTGAAATCTTACACAACAGAGCTACCAAAAACAAACAAAAGGCTTAGTTACTTATGATCTCCATGAGTACAAGTCAATGTTTGTGTAGTTAAGAAAACTTACAGACGGCAATAATTGTGTATGTGTAGCCAAGAGAACTAATAGTCTCATCATTCACCTTCGCAAGAGTTCCTAAACAAGCTCCTGCAACTAACAATATTAAGAAATCTAACGCTTGTAGTCTTGCTTCTCTAAGTCGTTGTTTTCCAACTCTGAAAACATATCAACAAAAAGTTAATTATAAAAATATGAAAACTAGCAATCTTAAGTGTAAATCTGAAAGAAAATTGATTACCTTCCCACAAAATATCTATATTGTCGACCTATACTAGGAGTTACTCGATCAGAATTGTCTTGAGAATCGGAAAAATTGTGTTGTAATTGATCTTTTTGGATCTCCGCATTAGTTTTAACATCTTGCCAAAGATCATTAGTAAAAGAATTATGAGTGGACTCATCTTGAGCTGATCCAGATGATGAAGGAAGTCCATCACAAAGCTTTAACATATCATGAGGAACTGGATAACCATTATGCAACATCCATCTTACAGGAAGTTGTTCTACTGTTATATCACCATCTGGTTTCACTATGCCTTCAAGAATATCTATATAATGATCAGGAGGATTGACTCGGTCCGGGACTGTGATTCCAATATTAGCAAAGTATTCTTCTATCTTTTTTACAGATCCATGGTACACTGTAAGTCCTCCTTTTGCTAGTATTATCATGTCATCGAACATTTTGTACATTGTATAACTGATCAAAGAAACATCTTTTATCATTGAGCTTAATCACAATGTTATAACATACTGTTATTGAGATGATTAACGTACCTAGGTTGATGAACGACCATAGAAATGTTGACACCTTCAAGTGCTTCACGTCGGAGAGCTTTAAGAAGTAACTGGGATGATGCACTATCTAAACCTGTGGTTGGTTCATCCAATATCAATAGAGAAGGTTCCATAACCATTTCAACTCCTACATTCACTCGTTTTCTCTGTCCACCAGAGATTCCTCTTTTTTCTACTGTACCAACCAAAGAGTCTCTTATATGTTGTAGTCCTAAGCTTTCAATCACTCTTTCAATGATCAATACTTTCTCTGCTTTTGGCATATAAGCACTTAATCTGCATATAAAGAGACATACATGAACAATCTGCAACATTTGAACTAAATGCTTTAAGTTTTGGTAATAAATTCACCCTATGTACCTGCATCTTGCACTAAATCGAAGGTTCTCCTCAACGGTAAGATTTCCATGGACAACATCATCTTGTGGTACAAAACCAGTAATCTTCTTATATGAATTAATGGATTCATTTCTACCATTAATGAGGACTTGACCAGTCCTTGTACATCCTGTTGCTTTTCCTGCTAAGGCAGAAAGAAATGTAGTTTTTCCTGCTCCTGAAGGACCCATGACTGCAGATACACGACCTGGCATGATCTTT
>JAKUCM010008219.1:0-28193 GCA_023374145.1 Lepidium sativum
TACACGGATATGGGAGTAATCAATGAGAGGAGAGAGCAATACAAGGTTTTTGGGCTTCTCCTGATTGTAGATCAATCCTACAATGATCTCATTAAGCATATCCTTCAAGGTGATAAGTTACCAAATCTTGATGAAGCTTGTGCTCAACTTCAAAAGGAGCAAGGATCTCAAGGTCTCTTTGGTGGAAACGGGTCTTTTCTAACGACTAATAAAGGAGTATTCCATGGCAAGCATGAAGACAAGAGCATTTGGTGTGTGAACATTTCAAGAGAAAGGGACACGTGAAAGACAAGTGTTGGATCCTCCACCCTCATCTCAAACCAGAGAAGATTAAGAAGACAAACTCAAAGGCGAATATGGTGTATGAAGATAATGATGAGGAAGATAATCGAGACTCAAAGCCGATTGTGCAAGTGGGAAGTTCCAATCAAGAACAGGCCATGGTGGCATCTAAGGGTCATGGTGTTAAGGCGGGTTCGAGTTCCTCTCAAGAGATGATTGTCATGAGCAAAGCCGACCTTAAGTCTCTCCTTCAATCGATAACATCTAAGATGCACACCGGTATTTAGTACTATACCTCTCCTCCTTCTAGTTATTTAGTTGTAGATTCGAGTGCTTCTACTCACATGATTAGTGACATGAATCTTCTTAACAATGTAGAACCGGCTTTAGGAAATGTGAGTATAGGAAATGGAACTAAAGTGCCAATTGAAGGAATAGGGAACTTAAACTTGTTTCGAAAACTGACTAAAGCTTATTATATGCCCAAATTTACTTTCAACTTGCTATCGGTTAAGAAAACTACTAAAGATCTTGATTGTCTTGCTATCTTTAGTCCTAATGATGTTAAGCTGCAGGATATTAAGACCGCGAAAGTGTTTGGACAAGGAAAGACGCGTGACGAGCTCTATATCCTTGAAGACATTTATACTTTATCTTTACCTGCTTATGCGAATAATGCTCATGCTATGAATGTTGTTTGGCATGCTAGACTAGGACATCCTCATACTCGTGCTCTAAACTTGATGTTTCCCGATATTTCTTTTAATTCTGCAAATTGCAAGGCTTGTATTTTGGGTAAACATTGCAAAGCTCTATTCCCAAAGTCAAGTACTATTTATGAGCATTGTTTTTATCTCATTCATTCTGATGTTTGGACATCACTATTTATCTTTGAGAGAGAAACAAGTATTTTGTGACATTCATTGATGAAAAATCTAAGTATACTTGGATCACTTTACTTCCTTCAAAGGATCGTGTGTTTGATGCATTTATAAACTTTCAGAACTATGTCACTAATCAATACAATGCCAAGATTAAGATTTTCATGACATATAATGGAGGCGAGTTTATGGGGAACAAGTTCCAAGCTCATCTTGCCGAATGTGGGATCATGCACCAAACAAGTTGTCCATATACACCTAAACAGAACGGGGTGGCCGAGGGGAAAAACTGACACCTGATGGAGGTTGCAAGGTTTATGTTGTTCTACAACAACGTACCTAAGCATTATTGGGGAGATACAGTGATGATGGCGTGTTATCTCATCAACCGAACTCCTACAAGAGTCCTTAAAGACTCTCTGCCATTTCAGGTATTGAACCACAACACACCCTCTATTAATCATGTGAGAGTATTTGGGTGCATGTGATTTGTGTTGATACCAGGTGAAATGAGAACCAAACTTGATCCAACAAAGGTCAAGTGTATTTTCCTAGGTTACTCTACAACTCATAAGGGAAACAAGTGCTTTGATCCAATCAACAACCGCACATATGTATCCAAATATGTCAAGTTTCTTGAAGACAAGAGCTACTATGGGGATAAAGATTGTGAGAGTTTGAAGGACCTACCCAACTCCACATCTGATAGCGCCAAGTGTCTATAACAAATCCTGGAACATCTCTGCAACCTGACTCAGGCACCACCAGCTCAAATGAATCCAATTCCAAATTCACCATCGGTGGCGACATCGATTCCACGAGTTACACATGTTCCACCAGCAGAGCCAACTCTACCCATTGGTGAAAATGCAACTTAAGCGCAGAAGAAGAGGAGTTGCATGAAGAAAGCAATGATGTTCATGTTACCCCAGATCCTAGGAGAAGTACAAGGCCGAGAAGTGATCTTAATATGTTGATCAAGAAACAGTTTTGCTACATCTGAGATGCGGTAGCTCATCCAATTCAGGCAGTGTGTTATCTCGACAAGTTACCAGCAGGGCATCAGGCATACCTTGGGAAGATTGACATTGAAGATATTCCTCGGAGTTAAGGCTAAGGAGATAGATATGTTGATGACAAAGTGGGAGCAATGGTTAGGAACCATACTTGGGATAAGGACGATCTTCCACCTGGGAAAGAGATTTTGTGAGCTCCAAGTGGTTTTCACCATCAAGTATAAGAGGAATGGCGACCAAGAATTCCTGGTATTGAGGAATTCCTGGGTATTGAGGAACCAAGGTTTAAAGATAGGCTGGTGGCAAAGGGTTATGCACATATATAAGGGATTTATTATCATGAAAGTGTTTGCCCATGTGGTTTAAACATGTCTCAATCCGGTTACTACTATCATTGGTTGTAAATTCAAACTTTGACCTGAAACAAATGGATGTTAAAAAGTTAGAAGAGAGGATTTTAATGGATCAGCCTGAAGGTTTGAGTACAAGTGATCAAGTGTGTTTAGTACAAAAGTCTTTATATGGGTTAAAGCAGTCACCACGATAGTGGAACTTAAGGTTTGATCAATTTTCAAAGGGTCTGGGTTATAAGAGCAACAAATTTGATCCATGTGTTTATTTCAAGGAATATGGTAAACATGATTACATCTATATGTTACTTTATGTTGACCGATATGCTAATAACATCCAACAACAGGGTGGAAATTAAGAAACTTAAGGATGTGATAAACAATGAATTTGAGATGAAAGACTTAGGTGCAACAAAGAGAATATTGGGGATGAATATTATACGAGACAAATAGAAGGAGGTGTTAAGTTTATCACAACAAATCTATGTTGAGAAGTGTCAAAAATCTTTAACATGAGTGATTCAAAACTAGGCAAAACACCAATGGGTTCTCAGTTTCGACTCCTAGCCACAAAACAAGAAGACAAGGCAAGAGTTGCAGAGGAAATGAAGAACATACCTTACTGCAGTGTCGTGGGTATCATAATGTATGCTATGGTAGGGAACTCGTCCTGATATAGCTCACGTAGTAGGTCTTGTAAGTCGATTCATGAGTGCACCTAACAACGAACATTGGAAGGCAGTTAGGTGGATTTTGAGATATTTGAATGGCACAAAAGACTATATACTGAATTTGAGAAAATGAAATAACTTTAGGGTGATAGGATTCAGTGACAGTGATTATGTTGCAGACTTGGATAAAAGAAGGTCAATTATAGGGTATATATTTCAAGTTGCAAATAATACAGTGAATTGGCGATCTGGTTGTATAGCAAGTCTTAGCATTATCAACTACATAGGCTGAGTATATGGCCATATATGAAGCATAAAAAGAAGTTATTTGGTTGAGATCTATTACCTTTGAGCTAGGTTTTCCACACGAAATGGTTCAAATCTACAACGATTCTAAGAGTGTTATTTTCCTGGCTTACAACAACATGTTTCATGAAAAAACAAAACATATACATGTTTAAGTATCATTTCATAAGAGATATAGTAGAAGATGGATGAGTGGAAGTGTTGAAGATCGGAGCCAAAGAAAATCCAGCTGATATTTTAACAAAATTTTGTACTTGTGAAGAAGTTCGATGAAGGATTAAGCAACCTGAGAGTACTTAGGTATGAAGCTCAATAGAGATTCAAGACAATTCGAAAACCATTTTGTCAAGTGGTCGATTTCGGAAGGAGAAGAAGATAGAGTCATGCATTGTCTCAATCTTGAAGATTATCTGAAATCCAATGGAGGTGGAGTTTGTCGGGTCTCTTGGAATTAGGTTTCGTATTTACTTGGGCTTCGGTAGGCTTGTGTGCTTAATGGGCTGGTTTTAGGCCCATTATGTCTAATACATAAGTGAAGCTTATAGATTTAAAAACGACAAAAGAGAAGGTAATGATGCAGTTTTCGGTTTTGACTTACTTTAGTCATATACGTGCAGAAGAATGACGACAAAAATGATCAGAAGAAGAAACAAACATTCCAAAGGTGTGAAGAAGCAAGCAAAGGGGATAATCTTACACTTTTAACTATTACATTGTGAACAGAGGTTGGTGAGGGCGAGAAAGCAAGTGAGGGGTGTGTTTATCACTACATTGTTCTTGATCACAATCTGGGTTTTACAGTTTGTAAAAGGGAGTGAAGTGAGGGTGAGTGATCTTTCTTTGGCGTTGAGGGTGAGTCATCTTTCTCTCCTAATAAATGGATGACAATCGCAACACAACCTTTGTAGACCTGATGCACGCTTGTGTCTATGATGATCAGAGTGACCCCCCAAAGTGATATTATACTCATCATATTCATTGGTATGGAAGATAATAATGCCTTCACAAAATGTGATTTCACCCCGCTAACCCTGATGAAACCTTCTCTAACACTTCACTGAATGTTTCTTTATTATTTCTTATTTTTGTAACACTAGCAACGCTAAATACTTTCCCAAATCCTTAGTAGGTTTGGTACCACTTTCACCACTAAGAAAGCTCTTCAAACTTTGTGGTACATTTTTTGACAAGTAAAATTTTTACTTCTCTAAGCTAAATAGACCCCATGAAGGATCAAAAAATCTCTCCAAGATACCTATTATCACTCTAGTTTGTAAAACTGACACTTCAACAAATAAGATGAGAACATCCGCAAAACAGATTTGTGAAAGTTTTGGATCTCCATGCAATATGGGGATTAATATCTATCTCTTCTCTTTAAACTAGTACTCAATCAAGTGACATAACCTCTCAACACAACACAAAAATGATACGATGCTTGCGGGTCCCCTTGACGCAAACCATATATTACTATAAATGGATCAGTTTTCTCTCCATTCCAGAGTACACTCGTCGAGGGGTTAGTAACACCCTGCATAATCCAACCACCCACTTCTCCAGAAATTTTACGGTTCTCAAATTTTCCTCAAAAATATTCTATCTAATACGGTCATATGCCTTTTCAATATTAAGTTAAAGTAGCATCCATCATTTTCTCCCTTTCTTTCGTTCCCATGAAATGTACAACCTCTTCAACCACCACAATTTTATCTATACTTAGGTGTCTCATACTAAAACTCACTTGTGATTGTCCAACAGGCTTCAGTATTATTTGTTTTAACCTCATAAACATTGTCTTTTTAATTGTCACACGCTTATTAGACGAAACTGAGTGTTCCTCTCTGACTTCAAGATTTTTGGGATAAAAGCAATCATTGAGTTCATCAGTATATCTACTGGTAACTCACCTCCCTCAAAAAAGTTCATGAAAATTTTTGACTACCGAACTGTCTACTACATCCCAACAACCCTAGTATAAGATAAATTCAAACACATCATGTTGCATCCATGCCACCTCAAAATGAAATAGACATCACATTGGGTTACACTCAACAAGTGGCAGAACTGAAGATACAAAGTTGCATGATCATATGCCATAAACAATAGACGAGAAACCGACGTAAGTATTCTCCATCTCGTTTTCACTATGTGAATTTATTACCTTTGAACTCCATATCTATCAATGACATCTTGTTTACCCATTTTGCCAAACTCTAAAGAATCTTGTAAGAGTCTAATGTTGTTGTCTATTCTCTCGTCTAGTGATGTGTCTGCATTTTACCACATTTTAGGGGCATTATTTAGCATGTTTTGCATTCATACTTACATTATTATCATTGTTTAAAGTTCTTTTAGGCATAATTTTCATACTTAGTGTTGGACATTGCACACATTGCATAAAGGGTATTTTTAGGCACTATTTGGAGCTTATCATGGAGTATTTCAGACTACAAGAAGACCAATGAGGAATCGTCTGGCCTAAAGTTGAAGTTCAGGATGTGAGCTAGAAGATTTGGCACTCGAGTCTGACACTCGAGCATGACACTCGACCATCACTTGGTCGAGTGGATTTTCGGACCAGAACGTTGACTTTTGACGGAGTTGACTTCTTGGGCTTCTTTGCGAAAAAAGGTCCATCAATACCCACTTGTGTAAGCCCAACAACTATTTTAGGCATTTTCCATTTTCTTTTCTTTAGGAATTTTCCTTTTCTCTTTTCAAGGAATTTTTCATTTTCTTTTCTAGGGAATTTTCCCTTTTCCCCTTTAAGTAATTTTCCTTTTTCCTTTAAGACTTAAGATCTTTTGTTGATCTATAAATTGTACTAGAATATTCAGTTTTAATATACAATCTTTTCTAGCAAATTTCGACTTCTCTCTCTCTTAAAGCAATTTACAATTTTTATCTTTAAGTTTATGCAATTAGATTTCGATTCTGAGTCTATGTTTTACTTCATGAATTCTGAGTAAGTTAGTCTAGGGTTCTTGAGGAAACGGTGAGATTAAGGGAAAACTTAGGGATTTCCAGATTTGTTTATGTTTGATTAAGGTCTCAGATCTCTTTAATTTAAGTGTTCTTAATGCTTGTTTCTTTCTGATCAATTGAAATTCGATCTCTTGGTGAATCCCCCCCGAGAGGCGTTTGGGGAATCACTTGAACATGCTTAAGTTGAGATAACATCTCCTAGCTCAAGAGATTGATTGTCTAGGGTGTTATTAGGCTCTGTAAGGTCCATACCTAAAGCCTCTTGAACTTCCAATCATTGGGCGAGAGTCAAGTCAGGTTGTGTTTCAAGAAAGGTCCCATTGCGCGAGAGTGAATGTGATTACTTTGTGATTCCTTGCTTAGAGGTCATCTAAATAGGTTAATAAACAAGTCTGGAACCCCTAGGAATAACTTAATCATTGATCCTTAACCTCGAGAACCCCTTTTCCTCTATTGCATTTTCGTGAATTTTAATACTCTGCTTTTAAGTTGAGATTCGGTTTTGCACTTCATTCTGTTTTGCCATTGCTTTATTTTCAATGCTCTGTTTTTATATTCTGTTTTTATGTCTTATTTTTAGCACTCTATTTTAGCTTTTGTTTTTCACCTAGTTTAGATTACTACTCATTAAATAGAATCTGGCTTAGATTAGGACAAGTAGATTACATCTTGATTGCTAGTTACTCTCCCAGTGGATTGACACCATACTGTTTTGTAATTGATTACATAAACATTAGGGTATTTGATGTTGGCGATGTTGCCAACTGGGTTCTAGTTAGCTACAATTAGGAATATCACTTTCTTGAGACTAAGTTTTATTACAATATTCTAATCTCGTTTCTGGTTTTCGTCTGCTTTCAGGAACACTCGATCAATAAGCTCGACCAACTAAGCTCGAGCTCCTTGACTTTTCTCCTGTTTCCAGAAAGCTCGATTAGATACCATAAACACTCGACCAACACACTCGAGCACCACCTGCTCGAGTGTTATTTTAGACAACAAAAATTACTTGCATGAATACCAGGTCCCGTGGTAGTGAAGATCTCATCTCATACTCTGACAGAATAGACCGTTTGCCTCGTGAATACTTACGAGAACAACGGAACAGATTGAACGAAGAATACACGGATCAAGTGAACATGGAAGAACAAGTACAAGCTACTGAACTAGGAACCCGTCATAGGAGAGTTAGACACATCGGAGCTGGTGATGCTCCCATCATTCACACTCAACGCCATGGAAATGTCCCACCAGCCACCGCCAACAACAACTTTGAGATTAAGAGTGGTATGATCTCCATGGTACAGAACAGTAAATTTCATGGTTTACCTTATGAGGATCCGCTGGATCATCTTGATGAGTTTGAAAGACTAACCAGTTTGACAAAGATAAATGGGGTTAGTGAGGATGCTCTGAAATTGCGACTGTTTCCTTTCTCTCTTGGAGACAAAGCACACCTATGGGAAAAACACTTGCCACAAGGGTCTATTACATCTTGAGATGCCTGCAAACAAGCGTTTCTAGGAAATTCTTTTCCAACTCCAGAACTGCAAAACTTCGCAATTCTATCTCTGCTTTCAAGCAAAACCATTCTGAGACATTCTCTGAAGCTTGAGAACGATTCAAGATGTACCAATCACAATGTCCTCATCATGGGTTCACTACTGAGTCTCTTCTCAGCACTCTCTACAGAGGCGTCATTCCCAAGATACGTATGTTGCTAGACACAGCCAGCAATGAGAATTTTCTGAATAAGGATGTCGATGATGGATGGGAATTAGTGGAGAATTTAGCTCAAGCAGATGGCCAATACAGTGAAGACTATGATCGAACTCCTAGAGGCGCAACAGATTCAGATATGGTTAATAGAAAAGAGCTCAAAGCCATACAAGACAAACTAGACAAGTTACTCTCAGCTCACCATAAGCAAGTACACAATGTAGGTGAATCAGAACGGGTTGAAGAAGATGATGATGAAGTTGAAGAGGTCAGTTTCATGCAGAATCAAAGCAAAAACTACAGACAATACAACAGGTACAAACCCAACCCTAACCTCTCCTACAGAAACACAAATGTAGCAAACCTAAACGATCAGGTGTACCCGCCCAAACCTCCCCTACAACCACAAGCCAAACCATTTATACCCAAACAACAGTACCAACAAACACACCACCAACCACCACCTGGATACGAACCACAACCACCACAACACACACCTGAAGGGATGGACATCTTGCAGCATATACTAAAGGGACAGACAGCCACTGCTTCCGAATTAACAAGGAAATTTGCTGAGGTACACACTAAGATTGATGCTTCACATAATGACCTTAACTGAAAGTTTGAGACTCTTAATGCCCGTCTCAAATATGTGGAGAATCAGCAAGGATCCTCATTAACTGTAAAACAAACCGGACAACTACCTGGAAAAGCTGTTCAAAACCCTAAGGAGTATCACGCCAACGCCATTACACTCCGTAGTGGCCGTGAATTACTAATCCGTGCTGAAACGACAGAGAACACTGAGGATAGTGTCCTTCAGGAAGGGGAGGATGATTTTGTCGAAGAACAGACAGAAATCAGCACAGAAAAGCCGAAATCTCTGACACTTGACCAAGACGCTCGAGCACCACCTGCTCGAGTGTCAGAACCCCAGTCCAAAAACACAACTAACGTACAGAAAGACCCAAAACCGTTCGCTCCACCTCCTTTCAAACCACAACTTCCTTTCCCACAGAGATTCAAAAAGGATGTTGCAGACAAGTACAAAGCTCTCTTTGAAAAACATATGAGGGACGTTGAAGTAAAAATACCAATTCTGGATGCCTTTATGCTAATGCCCCCTTATCAAAAAATTTTGAAGGATGCAGTCAAAGACAGAACACAAGAAGGTGAAGGGATGGTTGTGCTAACACATGAGGTCAGTGCTATTATACAAAGGAAAGTTGTGCCTAAGAAGCTCGATGATCCAAGAACATTCAAATCCCATGCTCGCTGGGATCTCTCACATTCAGGAGTTGCTTGTGTGATTTAGGGGCATCGATCAGCCTGATGCCTCTAACAGTCGCCAAACGATTAGGGTTCGACAAGTACAAATCCTGTAAGATATCTTTGGTACTAGCTGATAGATCGGTTAGGATTCCACATGGAATTCTGGAAGACTTACCAGTTCGGGTTGGAGGAGTAGAAATCCCCACGGATTTCGTTGTTCTAGATATGGAAGAAGAACCAAAGGACCCCTTGCTATTTGGTAGGCCTTTCTTAGCCACTGCAGGAGCTGTGATCAATGTGCCAAAAGGAGAGATTTAACTCAATCTGGGGAAAGATTTTAAGATGACTTTCAGCATTAGCGATATAATGAGAAAACCGACAATTGAGGGTCAGCTGTTCGTGGTACAAGAAATAGATGATCTTTCAAAAGATCTATTTGAGGAATTGATAAAGAAAGATCACCTTGGTACTGCTTTGATAAAAGACAGTTGTGATGGATACGTATACGAAGAAACTGAGGTCTACAAAGGCTTGTTGGACTCTTGCAAATTACTGAAAAGTGAAAAACAGTTCGAAACATTACACTCGACCTCAACACTCGAGCAAGCAGAGCCTGAGTATCCCGGTTTGGCCTCGGAAAATCAACGCTCGACCACAACACTCGACCACACCAAGGTCGAGTGTTAGACCGATGACGACTCGTCGGAGCTCAAATCACCAAAAGTGGAACTCAAACCGCTCCCCTTCGGGCACAGGTACGCATTTCTTGGATTTAACTCGACTTATCCAGTAATAGTAAATAATGCATTGACTGATGATGAGTTAGATATGTTTCTTTCTGAATTAAGACGGTTTAGAAAAGCCCTAAGATATTCACTGTCTGACATTAGAGGGATCTCCTCTGACTTGTGCACACATAGAATTCACCTTGAAAATGAATCTTACTGTAGCAGGGAACCTCAAAGGAGATTAAATCCGAATTTGAAGGAGGTTGTTAAAAAGGAAATTTTGAAACTGTTAGATGCTGATATAATTTATCCTATTTCGGATAGCAAATGGGTATCTCCTATGCATTGTGTGCCTAAAAAGGGAGGGGTCACTGTCATTAGGAATGAGAATGATGATTTGATTCCAACTAGAACTGTTACACGACATAGGATGTGCATTGATTTTAGAAAATTGAATTCTGCATCTAGGAAAGATCATTATCCTTTGCCATTCATCGATCAGATGCTAGAAAGGTTGGCTAATCACTCATATTACTGTTTCCTTGATGGATATAGCGGATTTTTCCAAATCCCTATATATCCAAATGATCAGGAAAAGAGAACCTTTACTTGCCCCTATGGCACATTTGCATATAGGAGAGTGCCATTTGGTCTTTGTAATGCACCTGCAACATTTCAACGTTGCATGACTTCTATATTTTCAGATCTGATTGAGGAGATGGTTGAGGTGTTCATGGACGATTTTTCTGTCTATGGCTCTTCCTTCTCTTCTTGTTTGTCGAACTTGTGCAGGATTTTATCCAGGTGTGTTGAGACAGATCTCGTGTTTAATTGGGAAAAATGCCACTTCATGGTAAGAGAAGGCATCATTCTAGGTCATAAGATTTCAGGAAAGGGTATCGAAGTCGATAAAGCCAAGATAGAAGTGATGGTTCAGCTGCAGCCTCCCAAAACAGTCAAAGACATTAAGAGTTTCTTGGGACATGCATGATTTTATAGGTGATTCATCAATGATTTTTCTAAGACTGCTAGGCCTCTAACTCGTCTTCTTTGCAAGGAAGCAGATTTCGTCTTTGACAAGGAATGCCTCAAGGCTTTTCTCAAACTTAAAGAAGCTTTGGCAACAGCACCAATTGTCCAAGCACCTGACTGGAATCTCCCTTTTGAGATAATGTGTGATGCTAGTGACTATGCTGTTGGAGCAGTTCTGGGACAGAAGAATGATAGGAAGCTTAATGTGATCTAGTATGCTAGTAGAACGCTAGATGAAGCTCAGGTGAAATACGCCACTACAGAGAAGGAATTGCTTGCAGTCGTGTTCGCCTTTGAGAAATTCAGGTCCTATCTGGTTGGATCGAAAGTTATTGTGCATACTGATCATGCAGCTCTAAGATACTTGATGAAAAAGAAGGATGCTAAGCCTAGACTACTTAGGTGGATTTTGCTGCTGCAAGAATTTGATATGGAGATAGTCGACAAACCTAGGATAGAAAATGGTGTTGCTGATCATCTATCTAGGATACATGTGGAAGAAACCCTTCCAATGAACGATTCTATGCATGAAGAACAACTGGTGAGTTTTTCCATCAAACACTCGACCATGACACTCGAGCACAACCTGCTCGAGTGTCAGGCCCACAATCAGAAAAGGCGTATCTCGATCGGATCAAAATTTGTGGGAACTTGCTTGCCATGGTATGCCGACTTGGTTAACTATTTGGTAGGAGGAGAGCTGCCTAAGACTCTGAATTATCATCAAAGGAAAAAATTCTTCAGGGATGTAAGGCAGTATTTCTGGGACGAACCTTATCTTTACAAGCAAGGGTCTGATGGATTATTCAGAAGATGTGTATCAGAAGAGGAAGTCAAGGGAATATTGGAGCACTGCCATGGATCTACTTATAGAGGACACTTTGCTGCATTCAAAACAGCACAGAAGATTCTTCAATCCGGGTTATGGTGGCCATCATTTTCAAATAATGCCAGAAGTTCTTATCTAGGTGTGATTGCTGTCAAAGAATGGGTAGTATAAGCAAGAGGAATGAAATGCCGCAAAATCTAATCTTAGAAATAGAAGTGTTTGACTGTTGGGGAATCGATTTTATGAGACCATTTAATCCTCCTTCTTCAGGGAATAACTACGTTCTGGTTGCTGTAGATTATGTCTCTAAATGGGTGGAAGCTATTGCAAATTTGGTGTACCAAGAGTTGTGATCAGCGATGGAGGGTCCCACTTTGTCAACAAAGTTTTCGAGAATTTGCTTAGGAAGCATGAGGTTAAACACAAAGTGGCAACTCCTTATCATCCTCAAACCAGCGGACAAGTCGAGGTCTCTAACAGGCAGATTAAATCGATTTTGATGAAGATAGTTAGGCTGTCAAGACGTGATTGGGCCGCCAAATTAAATGATACTCTTTGGGCCTATAGGACTGCTTTCAAAACACCCATTGGACGCACACCTTTTCAACTACTCTATGGGAAGTCCTGCCATTTGCCAGTAGAGCGAGAGTACAAATCGATTTGGGCAACCAAACTCCTGAATTTCGATATCAAGTCGGCACAAGAAAAGAGGCAGATGGATATACATGAGCTAGAAGAAATTTGACTTGAAGCATATGATAGCTCAAAAGCATACAAAGATCGCACAAAGGCAGCTCACGACAAAAAGATCCAGCAGAAAATGCTTGCAGTTGGTGATCAAGTGCTTCTCTTTAACTCAAGACTCAAGCTGTTTCCCGGAAAACTATGATCAAAGTGGTCTGGTCCGTTCAAAGTACTACAAGCTCTACCTTATGGAGCAGTCACTTTAGCCAACAGCAATGGGGAAGGATTTACTGTGAACGGTCAAAGAGTTATGCCTTATTTGGCCAACTACACGATTCCCGAGGGAACTTTGGTTATGCTCGATGAGCCGCCTCATCTCCAATGAATATGAGGAAGTCGAGCTTGAGACTATAAACAAGCGCAGTTGGGAGGCAACCCCAAAGGTATCCTCTGTATATACATTCAATTTTTTCGGCATGTTTAATTTCTTTAAGTATACTTGTTACTTTTCATCTTTACTTGCATCTATTTCATCTTACATGCACTTGGAAGGGTTTTTCATACTTTTTTACAGGAAAGTGGGGCCCAAATAGGACATGTGGGGTCGGAACCGACAAGATGGGACAACACTCGACCACGCCTGGTCGAGTGTCCCACTCGAGTGTCAGCCATCACTTGGCAGACTGACACTCGACCAAACCTGCTCGAGTGTCAGGCTCGAGCGTCCCGCCATCATGCCTATTCATATGCCTTCGCACCTATAAATGCCAAAAGTTGAGAAAGGGGAGACATTTACTCCGAAAAATAGGTTAAATCTTTCTTTAATGCAATATCTTTTATATTTAATTCAAAAGATTTGATTTAATCCAAGTTCAAATTTTGAATTTGAAAAGATCCCCCCTTTGTCTTTCCTCCTCTATAAAAGGAGGAGAAGCATCTCTTCTTTCATTCACACCAAAACACTCTCTCTCTAACAATTCTCTCTAGTTTTTCTCTCTTTTACAGAAGCAAACCGTCTGTCTCTCTGCTCATCTACTACACTCGACCATACCAACTCGAGTGTCAAGGTCGAGCGTTGAAGCACTTGCTCTTTTCCGATCAACCCTCACGATGACTGACCGCAAAACCAACAAGGCTAACCTCCTCCGCCTTAGAGCCAAGAATAATGCTCGATCAAGAAGCAATCCTGCTCAAGGAGAGTCTTCTAAGGGCACAAACAAACCTAGCAAAAAGGAGAAGAGAAGGTTAGAGATTCAATCTGAGAATGAGTCGGAGGAAGGAAGAGAGTACATGGATGAGGATGATATGGATCCAGACCTCGTTGAAGAGACACTTCGTGCAGATGGATATGGCGAGAGAGAGGCTGAAGAAGCAAGAGAGATAATCCTTGCTGGGAAGAAAGAGAAAGAGATGAAAGAGAGGCACAACGCAGCAAGGGCACTCAACGATCTGCGGAGAATGCACTTCATAGGGACCCGCTATCCATGCAAGGAGGCACTAACCGCGATGGGAATAGCCAGAGATGTGGATCTCATGTTACAAAACTGTGGGCTGTCCACATTTATGTCATATCCACAACGAGCATACAAGGAGGAGACTCTACAGTTTTTGGCGACGGTTCAGATCGTTCTATACGATGCAGAAAACGTGAGTCTCCAAGAAAGGCAAGGTGGCAGTTACATTTTCTTTTCAATTCGAGGAAGAGATTATCGCATGAATTTCAGAGTACTTCGAGATCTTTTCGAGTTCCCAAGAGCAGAGTCCGAGAACTATGGACTGGATTTCGATAGGGCGGAGCTAGATGATGTATGGCGTTCGATAGCCTCAACAAGGAGCAGATTCTCATCCTCATGATCTAAGGCGTCTCTAATCTGAAACCCAGCCTTGAGGTACTTTCGCACAGTCCTTGCAAATACCTTTTTCTCACGTTTTACTACTGGAACAATCAATCTAGAGGAAATGGAAATGCTGGTGACTACTCTCAAAGACATCGTTGGTACAAAGAGTGATGGATCCCCAATTATCGGAGATAGGAACAGTCCTGGTCTAACCATCCAATTCACAAACCAATTAGTCACATATCGCGATTGGGCAAGGGACAATAGGACTCGAGGATGTGATGGTAAGATCACGATTGGCGGGCTTGTCACATGCATTCTAGAGAGATGTGATGTGTCAATTGATGAGGCAGAATGGGCTGATCCTCGATTCATGAACATCGATCACTTAAGGAGAAGCCAATTCTTAGCCGCGACTGAGGTGCGAGGTAAGCTCATCTACTCCTTCCATCACTTGCTTAGACCAAACGCTTTTCTACTCTTGCCAAACAGGAAGTACACGTTAATAAGGATGGGGCAGAACACGGATTTTAACCAGCCTTTGGAAGCCTTATACGATCCCAATGGCCCTCAACAAAGTTCATCTCCAACAAACAGCAATGAAGTTGAATCTGAGGCATATTATTTTGAAGAGTACACGATGCCACCACGTCAAGGAGAGCCAATCCGAGAAGCACACAAGCACATAGGCTTGTTGCAAAAGATGAACAAATGGTTGATGAAGAAGGTGAAGCTAGAAGGCAGGAAAACGAGGATCTAAGTAGAAGAGTGGTTGTTCTTGAAAGAAACAGCGGCCCACCACCACCACCAACTCACCAAAGACGAGCCTCTATGTCCATTAATCGTGAAAGGCAGCAGCAACCCGCGCCAGCTAGACATTCCTCTGCAAACACCGCAGCCTTTTCATACAGAAGGCCTTTTAATGCAGCTGGTGCAAGCTCGAGCCAGCCGCTCGAGCACCAACCGATCGAGCATCAATCCGAACACTTGACTGAAACGCTCAAGCAAGCTGAGCTCGAGCGTCAGAGGCACAACGACCACTGCATGGAAATCATGCGGAATGTGGCAGCTGACTACTCGAACCACTAGAGAGGTACCAAATCCCTTCCTTTCATTGTAAATATCATTGCATATTTTTCACTTGACTTGTTGGTCTAGGATCCTCTTTCGGACTTTTATACACACAAGGGACTGTGTGATTTAAGTTTGGGGGAGGGTTCTAGAGGACATTTGACTTTGTTTTCTGTGATTCTTAGTTTTTATTCTTTGCATTTCATCATTCGCATTACATCTAAGTCATAGAAAAACCGAATTTATTTTCCTTTAGCATATTTTTTCGATTACATATCATCTAAGGCATAGAAAACCCATAAAAATTTGAAAAAAAAATCGAAAAAAGCATCAGTCAAAAACAGAGTGTTCATGTAGCTGCATTGCATTCATATAGGATTAAGTCTAGAGTTTCGGAAATCATCTTGCTAAATAGACAAACTTGCTAGGTTGATTGGCTAGTAACCATAGTGAACTCTTGGACTTGCGTTTTTTTCCCTCTTGAACACTGATTGGTAGATCATTGACCTTTGAAACCAATACTTAGGTTGTGTCTCAAAAAGAACCAGATTTGTTGCCTCATAATCGGATTCCATTTTTTCCAAATTAGGGGCTTGAGATACATTGCATAAGATCCTTCCTTAGGTTCAGCTAGCTAAGTAAAAAGAAAAGCATAAGATGAATATAGAATCATCCTTCTCAACTCGGCTCAAATAATATGGTCTAAGATGAACGGGGACTGTGCATAAACCTGTACCTTCTTGTGTTCATCAATAAAACAATTTCGATATTGCCTAAGATGGACCGGAACTGTGCGTAAACCCGTACTTTTTCGCGTCCTATTGATAAAGCTAATACATGGATGCCTAAGGTTAATCGGGACTGTGCGTAAACCCGTACTTTTTCGTGTCTCATTGATAAAGCTGAAGCTAATAAGAACGAGTAGGAGTTGAGAAGTGATCAAAAATGCTTAATCCATAGTGTCTAGCTGAATTTAAGGAAGTTGAATCCCAAGGTCTTTGATCAATAGCCCCTCCTGCGGACTGCACTTAAAAGAAATAGGCTTCGAATCTGAGTTTCTTAAGAGTCCAACTAAGTGTTAGGGAATATTCGGTTTTTATGCTAAGCCTTGATGAAAGTAGATTGTGGTTCTTACAAAGGAATAAGGGTTCACTTGTGGATTACGGTCTTTCAGTTTGACAAGTTGTTTGTTTAAGTAAGATGTTCCCATTGTCTGCAACCTCTCTTCCTTCTTAGATCTATGCATATTTGCTTGAGGGCAAGCAAAGACTAAGTTTGGGGGAGTTGATGTGTCTGCATTTTACCACATTTTAGGGGCATTATTTAGCATGTTTTGCATTCATACTTGCATTATTATCATTGTTTTAAGTTCTTTTAGGCATAATTTGCATACTTAGTGTTGCACATTGCACACATTGCATAAAGGGTATTTTTAGGCACTTTTTGGAGCTTATCATGGAGTATTTCGGACTACAAGAAGACCAATGAGGAATCGTCTGACCTAAAGTTGAAGTTCAGGATGTGAGCTAGAAGATTTGGCACTCGAGTCTGACACTCGAGCATGACACTCGACCATCACTTGGTCGAGTGGATTTTCAGACCAGAACGTTGACTTTTGACGGAGTTGACTTCTTGGGCTTCTTTGCGAAAAAAGGTCCATCAATACCCACTTGTGTAAGCCCAACAACTATTTTAGGCATTTTCCATTTTCTTTTCTTTAGGAATTTTCCTTTTCTCTTTTCAAGGAATTTTTCATTTTCTTTTCTAGGGAATTTTCCCTTTTTCTCTTTAAGTAATTTTCCTTTTTCATTTAAGACTTAAGATCTTTTGTTGATCTATAAATTGTACTAGAATATTCAGTTTTAATATACAATCTTTTCTAGCAAATTTCGACTTCTCTCTCTCTTAAAGCAATTTACAATTTTTAACTTCAAGTTTATGCAATTAGATTTCGATTCTAAGTCTATGTTTTACTTCATGAATTTTGAGTAAGTTAGTCTAGGGTTTTTGAGGAAACGGTGAGATTAAGGGAAAACTTAGGGATTTCCAGATTTGTTTATGTTTGATTAAGGTCTCAGATCTCTTTAATTTAAGTGTTCTTAATGCTTGTTTCTTTATGATCAATTGAAATTCGATCTCTTGGTGAATCCCCCCCGAGAGGCGTTTGGGGAATCACTTGAACATGCTTAAGTTGAGATAACATCTCCTAGCTCAAGAGATTGATTGTCTAGGGTGTTATTAGGCTCTGTAAGGTCCATACCTAAAGCCTCTTGAACTTCCAATCATTGGGCGAGAGTCAAGTCAGGTTGTGTTTCAAGAAAGGTCCCATTGCGCGAGAGTGAATGTGATTACTTTGTGATTCCTTGCTTAGAGGTCATCTAAATAGGTTAATAAACAAGTCTGGAACCCCTAGGAATAACTTAATCATTGATCCTTAACCTCGAGAACCCCTTTTCCTCTATTGCATTTTCGTGAATTTTAATACTCTGCTTTTAAGTTGAGATTCGGTTTTGCACTTCATTCTGTTTTGCCATTGCTTTATTTTCAATGCTCTGTTTTTATATTCTGTTTTTATATTCTGTTTTTATGTCTTATTTTTAGCACTCTATTTTAGCTTTTGTTTTTCACCTAGTTTAGATTACTACTCATTAAATAGAATTTGGCTTAGATTAGGACAAGTAGATTACATCTTGATTGCTAGTTACTCTCCCAGTGGATTAACACCATACTGTCTTGCAATTGATTACATAAACAGTAGGGTATTTGAGAAAACACCATAAAAACCTGTCTATCATCTAGTCGAACTATCAGATTAAAATCACCACCCACAAGAACCGAATCATTTGGTTTTCAGATACATTAACTTAACTGGCTCCTACTTCTCCTAACCACTAATGGAGCTGCATAAACCGCAATCAAATTCAAAACCTCCAACCCCATATCTACTCTAACCATTATAATTTGCTCCTTTGACTGTACGATGGAGACTCAACCAAATTCTGATCTCCATTATAAATATATGTCTCCCCTTTGCCCTTTTCCATAAACTCTAAATAAGTTATCAAATCCTATACTTTCACCAATTCTAGCTTGATCACCACTTGCGTGTGTTTCAAAGAAAGCTAGGTATATCCGTATGAAATTGTATATTGTAACCGATCATTGAACATCGACAATTCTATATAATACAATTCATGTTATGACAATAGACACAAATCCATAAAAACCATTAGAGCGACATGTTATGCTACCACCACTACAAAAATATCTGAGTTATTATGACAATTGTATTGCAACTATGAATATTAGTAATAATTCTTGATGTTTTATATACAGTTTTCTTGAGAATTTTATTTGTTATGAATCATTATGACTCTATTCCGTAACAATTTGTGACAAAATTGTATATTGTAACGTTTTTGTTACTAATATGCATTTATGACATTTTTATTGTAGCAATTTACAAATCGTCACAAATTCATTACAAAAAATTATGAGTTATTATGTCACATATCAATATAATTTTTTTTGTGGTGCACCCGACCCTATGCATATCCTCTTCATATAGCATCGTGCCATTCCATAAGTTGTCAACCACTTCCACATCAACCCGTGGTTCCATCGCTATATAAGCGCAAACCTATCTACCACCACCATTGTTCACAAAAGCACCACATGCTCTTCCAACAATAATATGCAACATAATTTATTGTTATTATTATCAAAATTTTAAAATTATAAAAAATAATACATTAAATAAATAAAAAAGTAAAAGCTCATGAAAAACCTAAAATTTAATACTTGCTAAGTGAAAACTAGTGCTAGACTATATCATACTCTTTTTATTCCAAAATATATGATATTTTATGAAAACAATTGTCCCAAATTACTTAATGTTTTCAACTTTCCAATGTAGTATTAATTATATTCTTTGAATTTATTTTGATTAATTATATATTGCACATTGATTTCTAATTAGGTGAATAATTTTATATAGATTAGAAATATATTTTTAGTTGAAAAAATCAAATATTAAATGTTTTTTAATTTTTCTGAAAAATCTAGAATATTTTATATTTTGGATTCGAGAAAATATATTATTTTTAGTTTTTATTACAATTAATTTACAGTTTTAAATATCGGATATACTTATAAATTTTAGTTTAAAGAGAATTTAGAAAATAATAATAATAAAATAAATTGAATGAAAATTTTAGTGGACAGATGGTATTTAGTCCGGTAAATCTAGTAAAAATAAATATATTTATATAAATAAAGATTGAGTTCTAATGAGAAACTTAGCTATACAAATATGGTTTGGCCACTGTGACACGAAGTTGAGAACAAAAAAATTTGGGGATTATTGGAGAGACAGACTTTTTTTTTCTTTCCCGCTAAGTATTAAATGAACCTCTCTTTTTCTCAACTGCTATTTCACTTTAACGTACACATGAGAGAGAGAGCAGAAAAAAACACAGAGAGAGAAACTTTCGCATTAATGGTGGCTTCACCTACCAGTTATCTAGTGGAGAGAGATTAATGTGACGAAGAAGAGAAGAGTGAGAGAGAGAAGTAGAGCAAAGCAAATCTAATTCACTACAATCTTGTCTTCGTGTTTGTCTTCTTCTCTTTTCTCTCTCTCTCTTGATACTGTTGTGCCGCCGCCGAGATGTGGAACTCGGCGGAGAACGCATTTTCACGTTCGACGTCAATTAAAGATGAAGTTGAAGACGAAGAAGAGCTACAATGGGCGGCGTTGCAGCGGCTTCCGACTTATTCACGAATTCGACGCGGCATTTTCAGGGATATGATTGGTGAGACTAAAGAGATCCAAATTGGTAACCTAGAAGCTAGCGAACAACGTCTCTTACTCGATCGACTTGTTAATTCCGTCGAAAATGATCCTGAACTGTTCTTCGCTCGTGTTAGGAAGAGATTTGACGCGTAAATTTCTCTCCCTTTCTATTTTCATTATGATTGGATTCATTAGCTAGGGTTAGCTCTCAGATGACGCAATTTGAGTTAACATTCACTTGTTTGGGAAATTTTGGCAGAGTGGATTTAAAATTTCCCAAGATTGAAGTTCGATTTCAGAGTCTGATAGTTGAATCATTTGTTCACGTTGGAAGCCGAGCACTACCAACAATTCCAAATTTCATCATTAACATGGCAGAAGTAACTACAACGATTGACTCATTTTCAATATTTTCCTCAGCAAATTTTGTGATATGAGAAATATTTTGTTTCAGGGTTTGTTAAGGAACATACATGTGATTGGTGGTAAAAGGAGCAAATTAACGATTTTAGACGGTATTAGTGGAATCATTAGACCTTCGAGGTATAATTGTACATCCATTTTTGTTGCAGCATTTTTTATTATGGCTTACTATTTTTGTTTAATTCTTTATGTCTTGCTCTTCAGATTGACACTTTTACTGGGTCCTCCAAGTTCGGGGAAGACAACATTACTCTTAGCTTTAGCTGGACGCCTTGGATCTAATCTTCAGGTAAACCGTTTGTTACTGAATTTGAGTTAGAAATCATAGCTAAAACCATTATACAATGCTTGAATTCTCTCAAATACAAGTAATCACTATGCTTCTTGAGTTTGAGTTATTTTTTGTGTATCTTCTGACTCCTCTGAAGACATCCGGGAAAATAACATACAATGGCTACGATCTCAAAGAGATAGTCGCACCAAGGACGTCTGCATATGTCAGCCAACAGGATTGGCATGTGGCGGAGATGACAGTGCGGCAGACTCTCGAGTTTGCTGGTCGTTGTCAAGGTGTTGGATTCAAATATGGTAAGTGCTAAGAAGCAGTGTGGGTGCATTATATATATATATATATGTCATACTTTTGACTGTGTGTTTGACATAAAACAAAATCAAACACAGATATGCTTCTGGAGCTAGCAAGAAGGGAAAAGCTTGCAGGCATAGTACCTGATGAAGATCTTGATATATTTATGAAGGTACCAGTGGTGTTTTAGTCAGAGGCTAGTCCATTCCTTTTCTAGATTTAGTCAAGCCCTTGATGCAAAATGGTTTTTCCAACCTTCCAGTCTTTAGCTCTCGGAGGGCAGGAGACAAGCCTCGTCGTCGAGTATGTTATGAAGGTATTCTACACAGCCTTATAACTTTTTTCGTAGTTGAAAGTATCTTTGTCCATATGTTCAAAGCAAAGAAAACAGTAAACTCCTTATGTATGCACAAAGAGTTGACAATACATATATATATATATACATATACACACACAGATCAGGATATTTACGTACACCTCATAAAGAATTTACGTCTATATTTTAGCTGGGCTAATTGACAAGAAAAAGAAGAATGCACAGTTTTCTTGAATGTGAACATATTGACAAAGATACCTGTTTTTACCACTTCGTTAAAATGATATCTCAAAACTAATATACACATTTCTTTTTATAACCTCGGTTGAACATTAATTAGAACTGAGTCACTCGATATTTTTTCTTCTAGTCGTTTCAATAAAGGAATAAATAACTCGTAAGAAACTATTGTGCAAAGTTGACCACATTTTCAAACGGGTGGTAGTTATATAAATGTCTACCAGGTTAATGTTACTCTTCTTTCTTCAAACTCTTTCTAAAATTCTCATACATCGAACAAAGATTCTAGGGTTGGACACTTGCGCTGACACATTGGTGGGAGATGAGATGATTAAAGGAATTTCAGGGGGGCAGAAGAAACGACTTACAACAGGTTTATCTGCTCATTCTTGGTCTCATTCATATTTGAAGATTTAACCTGTAAGTACAATGCCCATTTCTAAACTGAGTGAGGACAAATTCACAGGGGAGCTATTAGTAGGTCCAGCAAGGGTCCTCTTCATGGATGAAATATCCAATGGTTTAGATAGTTCAACGACTCATCAGATTATCATGTATCTGAGACATTCTACACATGCGCTCGAAGGAACCACTGTCATTTCTTTACTCCAACCGTCTCCTGAGACTTATGAGTTATTTGATGACGTTATCCTTATGTCTGAGGGGCAGATTATATACCAGGGCCCTCGTGACGAGGTTCTTGAATTCTTTTCATCGTTGGGGTTTAGTTGCCCTGAGAGAAAAAATGTGGCAGATTTCTTGCAAGAGGTAGGATTTTATTAAATATTTTGAAGAAGAATTTAGAATTGTTGTCTCTTACAGTTTAATTGAGTTTCTGTTAATAGGTTACTTCTAAGAAGGACCAGCAGCAGTACTGGTCAGTCCCTTTCCGGCCTTATCGCTATGTACCTCCTGGAAAGTTTGCTGAAACTTTTCGTTCATATCCAACTGGTAAGAAGTTGGCAAAAAAACTTGAGGTTGCATTTGATAAACGGTTCAATCATTCAGCTGCGTTATCCACATCCCAATACGGTGTAAAGAAGAGTGAACTTCTCAAGATCAACTTTTCCTGGCAGAGACAACTGATGAAGCAGAATGCCTTTATTTATGTGTTCAAGTTCGTTCAGGTTTGGCTTCTAGTTTTGTTTCCAGTCCTATATTTTTCTTTCGGAATTGTACAACCTAGAGCTGATATAATTTCACTCTCTCTGTATACTATGTATTTGCAGCTTCTTTTAGTTGCCTTGATCACAATGACTGTCTTTTTCCGGACATCAATGCATCACAACACAATTGATGATGGCAACATATATCTTGGCTCGCTTTACTTTTCTATGGTTATTATTCTCTTTAACGGATTTACTGAGGTTCCAATGCTAGTAGCCAAACTCCCCGTTCTTTATAAGCACAGAGACTTGCATTTTTATCCCAGCTGGGCTTATATGTTACCTTCCTGGTTGTTAAGTATCCCTACTTCAATTATAGAATCTGTTACATGGGTGGCAGTTACATATTATGCAATCGGATATGATCCTCAGTTCTCCAGGTACAATTTGTGAAAACTAAATGGAAAAGTATATAATTGCACAAAAAAGTTAACCGTGAACTCTTCAAATCTTCAGGTTTCTTCAGCAGTTCCTGCTGTACTTCTCTCTGCATCAGATGTCCTTGGGTCTTTTCCGTGTAATGGGTTCTTTAGGCCGACATATGATAGTTGCCAATACATTTGGGTCCTTCGCAATGCTGGTGGTAATGACTCTTGGAGGATTTATAATTTCCAGAGGTCTTCATACTCTCTCTTGAAATCCTTTAAACTGTCTCCTCTCCTTCACCACATCACTATTCATTCTTTTGTTTAATTTCGCAGACAGCATTCCAACCTGGTGGATTTGGGGTTACTGGATTTCTCCTTTGATGTATGCTCAAAACGCAGCTTCTGTGAATGAGTTCCTAGGCCATTCTTGGCAAAAGGTGAAATGTTACCACAATGTTTACTAGAAATTGCTCTATAACATTTAATTTTAGGTGTTTCCTTCTGTTAATTTTGGTTTGTATTTATGCTCTGAAACCACCTGTCATATAGAATATGGAATATACTATTGTAGTTAATGGTTTGCTTTTTGTGTCTACGAAGAGTTCTGGGAATCACACCAGCAATTCTCTTGGTTTGGCATTGCTGAAAGAAAGAAGTTTGTTCTCTGATAAGTACTGGTATTGGATTGGTGTCGGTGCCTTGCTTGGATACACAGTTCTTTTCAATTTGCTCTTTACGATTTTCCTAGCTTACCTTAACCGTAAGCTTCTCATTCTTTTCTATATGCTTAAATTATCTATTATCTGCAATTGTGCTAATCTTGTTCCTATGCTTTTGAACTATTCATAGCTTGGGGTAAGTTACAAGCTGTTGTATCGAGAGAAGAGTTGGACGAGAGAGAAAAGAAAAGGAAAGGTGACGAGTTTGTTGTGGAACTAAGAGAGTATTTGCAGCATTCAGGATCACTACATGGTGAGGGGACAAAATGTTTTCCTTCCTCATCTGCTATGTGAACTTAAAGAAGCTAGTGCTTATAGTTATTTGATCCAGGAAAGTATTTCAAGAATAGAGGCATGGTTCTCCCGTTTCAACCTCTCTCTCTGGCTTTCAGCAATATCAATTACTATGTGGAGGTTCCCTTGGTATGAACAGATTTCTACACTGTTTAGTTATTTCAGTGTGAAGACATTATATGTCTCTAGCTCATGTAGCCGGAAAATTTCAGGGACTAAAGGAACAAGGGATAATAGAAGATAGGTTGCAGCTACTTGTGAATATTACCGGAGCTTTTAGACCAGGTGTGCTTACAGCATTGGTGGGAGTAAGTGGTGCCGGTAAAACAACACTCATGGATGTTTTAGCTGGAAGAAAAACTGGAGGAACAATAGAAGGCGATGTGTACATATCTGGTTTTCCAAAAAGGCAGGAAACGTTTGCAAGAATTTCAGGCTATTGTGAGCAGAACGATGTTCATTCTCCTTGCCTAACTGTCGTTGAATCTCTACTTTTCTCGGCATGCCTTCGCTTACCAGCTGATATTGACTCAGAGAGACAAAGGGTAACATAATTTTCATCATCTTTTGATGAGTTTAAATTTTTGTCTTGGATTATGCTGACCTCAATGAACTTCAAATTCTTGGAGGCGTTTGTCCATGAGGTGATGGAGTTAGTGGAACTGACCTCCTTGAGCGGGGCATTGGTTGGTCTTCCTGGAGTTGATGGCTTATCAACTGAACAAAGGAAAAGGTTAACAATTGCAGTCGAGCTAGTTGCAAACCCTTCTATAGTATTCATGGATGAGCCAACTTCGGGATTGGATGCAAGGGCTGCTGCCATTGTGATGAGGACTGTAAGAAATATAGTAAACACTGGGCGAACCATCGTCTGCACGATTCATCAACCGAGCATTGATATTTTTGAATCATTTGACGAGGTCAGCTTCTTCAAACAATTGAGTTGGATTATGAATCAAACAGTTCGCAGAATTTCTTTAATATCCTCTCTAAAGTTTGTCTTTTTTTGCAGCTTTTATTCATGAAACATGGTGGAGAACTTATATATGCGGGTCCACTTGGACAGAGATCGTGTGACCTTGTCAAGTATTTCGAGGTAGCCTTAGTTCTTGATTCATGAATATTTACTTTGCTAGTTATTCCTCAGAAACGAAACCTGGTTCAACTTCTTATGAATTTAGCTGTGTACAGTCTCTTCCTATCCACATGGAAGCGTTTACTCTCCTAAATATTGGTTTTTTCCATTTTTGAACTAGAGAAACAAGTAAATTTAAGTTTCCTTACTTCTCTACTCGTTGCTTCCTTAGTCAATTGAAGGGGTGCAAAAGATCAAACCTGGCCATAATCCGGCAGCTTGGATGCTCGATATCACCTCTTCGATCGAGGAACACCGGCTTGGAGTTGATTTTGCTGAAATTTACAGGAACTCAAATTTGTGTCGGTATGTGACTCTCCTCATTTACTCAAAAACTATGCATGTGGAATTCAAATTAGCTTTCCATAAGTTCGGTTTACCTTATTTTCTTATACTGCAGACGCAACAAGGAGCTGATTGAAGTCCTGAGCAAGCCAAGTAATATTTCTAAAGAACTCGAGTTTCCAACCAGATACTCTCAGTCACTCTATTGTCAGTTTGTTGCTTGCCTCTGGAAACAAAATCTATCATATTGGCGAAACCCACAATACACTGCAGTTCGCTTTTTCTACACCATGGTTATCTCTCTGATGCTTGGAACAATATGTTGGAAATTTGGCTCCAAAAGGTATTCAAGTATTCAGCTTCCATTCCTGTAAAATGGCACATTTCTACGGTCAAAGCGAATTCCTTTAACCAAGTATACATATATTCATGTATAGGGACACCCAACAGCAGTTATTCAATGCAATGGGATCAATGTACGCTGCTGTTCTCTTCATTGGAATCACTAATGCAACAGCTGCGCAACCGGTAGTTTCCATTGAAAGATTTGTTTCGTATCGGGAGAGAGCAGCGGGAATGTATTCAGCACTTCCCTTTGCATTTGCACAGGTCACACATATGTTTATCTTCTCTCTTTCGTTTCTTTGTTTTAAAAATTTCGAAGATAGTAAACTTTGTTCTCAAGAATTTTGCAGGTGTTTATAGAGTTTCCATACGTTCTAGCCCAATCCACAATGTACAGCAGCATATTCTATGCGATGGCCTCATTCAAATGGTCGGCAGTGAAATTCTTGTGGTACTTATTCTTCATGTACTTTTCCATAATGTACTTCACCTTCTACGGAATGATGACAACAGCAATCACCCCAAACCACAACGTTGCCTCAATCATAGCAGCCCCGTTCTACATGCTCTGGAACCTCTTCAGTGGCTTCATGATCCCATACAAGGTAAACATTACTATACATATACAGTGGTTTTAAGAGTATTAGGTTCCATTTGATTGATTTCAAAAAAAAAAACAGAGGATTCCACTGTGGTGGAGATGGTACTACTGGGCAAACCCAGTAGCTTGGACATTGTACGGTCTATTGGTGTCTCAGTACGGTGATGATGATATATTGGTGAAGCTATCGGATGGTGTACACCAAGTGATGGTGAAACAACTACTTGAAGATGTGATGGGATACAAACATGATTTCTTAGCTGTGTCTGCTATTATGGTCATCGCCTTTTGTGTGTTCTTCTCCTTTGTCTTTGCTTTTGCCATTAAAGCCTTCAATTTCCAGAGAAGATGACTTCATTGAACCAAAGTCTCAACTCCTTCAACTCTATATATATATACATGTCTATTTATTAATATGTATATTCCGTGGGGTTTTTTATACCCAAAATTGGTAGAGGATTGCTTTATCTTTCCTCTATCATTACTTGTATGAATCAATAAAAGCTTGTCTTATGGGTTCCGTTTGTTTTCTAACAATAACTGAACCATCTCTCTTGTGGTTATGGTTATGATCATTTTATTAATTAAGATTATGGGACAAAGTAGAAGGTTGGAATGAATTGGTGAAAAGAGATAGAAAGATAGGGATATTTATCGACTGTGCTTGTTGTAAATGGACACGATATTAAAAAGTACTATGTTGATTTAGAGATCCACCAGAATTGATAAAGAGAGAGTTTGTAAGGTCTTGAAATAACCTAGAGTACACAGAATTTGTTTGAGGATTAGTTCCTCAAACATTCCCTTGATTATCTAGATTGGATTTAGATCGACAATGTTTAGAGGAAGTTTGTATTTATGCTTCATATTTAGATATACCAAGTCCAACGAAATACATGGTTTACCTAACAGTTTTTATTTGTTGTCAGTATATATATAAACTACACCATCCACTAATTAAAAGATTTCACATTTATTTTTATTTATGTGTAACATGTAGCTTAATGATTTGTTGATAATCATAATTTGATAATTTCAAAATCACTGGAATGAATAATATAGACAAATTAGTGACAAGAAAAAGAATAATATAGACAAATAAGGAATTTATTTATTTATATTTGAATATTATATAAATAAGAATGATATATTTATGGCAGTTTAAAATTCATTTAAGAACTTATCGAATTAATATATGTATTATTTTTATTTACATAATTATCGAAATTCTTCTTGTTTAATATATACTCTCTCTC
>JAKUCM010008220.1:0-37989 GCA_023374145.1 Lepidium sativum
GATCATCGACTAGGTGATCAGGCTAATATGTGCATTAAACTCAAGTATTAGAAGGAGAATCATATATTCATTAATCCTAGTTGTTCCCCAACAGTGAATTCTAAAACCCTAGAATCCTCAGATCCGATATAAGATCTACTCAGACATAGAACAACAAATTAGGCAAATCATGATAAACTGAAACTGAAATTACATTAACAAAAATAAAGAGGATTTAGAAATTCTTCTCAAGTATGAAGAGATCTTCTTCCTAGCTTACAAACTCATAAAGCTCCCCTTTTCGACTCTCAAAAGGCGGCTAAGAGACTCCCCCAAAATAAAATAGGAAAATAGTATTTATAGGGTCCAAAACAAGAGCTAAAAAATTGTGAAATTAGGTTTCTTCGAAGGGCATCGATCGATAAATCCTCGTGTGGATCGATTGATCCTTGGATATTGAGTCGATCTCTCAGAAGCCAAGTCGTTCTTTAGATCATGCGCATAATACTTCCTTTTGTGGAGAATACCGGAAAATGATTCAAGCTTCTCCAAAGTCCACCTTCAAACATGATTCCAACTCTGAACGTTTTTGACCTGAAATCTCAATAAAACACAAATGAATTCCCCAAATATAATCGTAATATTGAGCTCAAAACCGGCAAATATGAGGAACATCATGTGTTCATCGAATTAGGAGATTGAGAAGTCATGAGTGAATTGTTTGAGTCAAAACCGAAAGAATGGGGAGTTTCTTCGTCGTCTATACAATGTCTGATGTTAACGGCTACAAACTATACAGTTTGGTCCATGAGAATGAAAGTCTTATTTGAGGTGCATAGAATTTGGGATTGTATTAAAACTGGAACTGAAAGTGAGAAGGATAGCATGGCAAAAGCGCTTCTATTTCAATAAATACCGGAATCCCTTATTTTACAAGTTGGTGATTTAAAAACACCAAATGAAATTTGGAAAGCAATTAAGTCTAGCCATGTTGGAGCCAAGAGGGTTAAAGAGGCTAGGCTAGCTACCTTAATGGCCGAATTTGAGACATTGAAGATGAAGGAGACCAATACAATATATAGTTTTGTTGGAAAGCTTTCCGAAATTACCTCTAAAACGAGTGCACTAGGTGAGACCATTGTAGAATCGAAAGTTGTGATGAAGTTCCTAAATAGTTTACCTTGGAAAAATTATATCACAATCATAGCTGCTCTTTAACAAGTCCTAGGTAGAGGGCAAGGTTGCCGCATACGAGGAAGAGGAAGGGGTCGAGGCCAAAGTAATAACAATGGAGAAAAGAAAAAGGATTTTTCACAAGTTATCGAAGAGGAGGAAGAAAGTATAACCGAGGAGAATCAAGGGTTATCTCTTTGAAGATCTTCTAGGGAAACAAAGAAGCCAAGTTATTTGATGGATTTTGTTCTTCTTTGTGAGTGTGAGAGTGCGTTTCTTCTGTTGCTTGTTAATGAAGAACCCTACACTTTTGGATAAGCTAGTAAGTCACAAGTATGGATTGATGCTTGTAAGGAGTAGCTAAAATCGATCCGAGAGAATGAGACTTGGACTCTTGTTTTTTTACCATATGGAGTAAAGCCAATAGGTTTGAAATGGGTTTTAAGATAAAAACAAATTCGGATGGTAGCATAAACAAGCACAAGGATAGACTAGTTGCAAAGGGCTATGTTCAAAAATATGGTATTGATTTCGAAGAAGTATTGACACTGGTTGCTAGAATCGAGACTATAAGGTTTATCATTGCTTTGGCAGCCAAAAGTGGGTGGGAAATATATCATCTTGATGTTAAGACAGCATTCTTGCATGGAGAGTTGAAGGAAGAAGTCTATGTCCTACAACCAGAAGGTTTTGTGATTAAAGGAAAAGAAAGAAAAATCTACAAGTTGAGTAAAGCTCTTTATGGATTGAAGCAAGCTCCAAGGGCATGGAATGACACACTGAATCAAATTCTTAAGGAGCTCAAATTCACTAGATGTACGAAGGAGGCCTCGTTGTATTAAAAAAAGTAAAACGGCGATTCCTAGTTGTTGCCGTATATGAGGACGATTTATTGGTAACGGGTTCAAGCCAAGATATGATCAACGATTTTAAAAGAGGTATGTCTAGTAAATTTCAGATGAGTGATCTTGGTAAATTGACATATTATCTAGGAATAGAAGTTATACAAGAAGAAGGATGTATAACTTTAAGACAAGAAAGATATGCCAAGAAAATACTAGAAGAAGTCGGAATGAAGGATTGTAATGCTTGTTACACACCCATGGAATCTGGTTCTAAGTTCTCGAAATCTCAAGAAGAGAAAAGTATCTATGAGAAAGAGTACCGTAAACTTATTGGTTGTTTAAGGTACTTGATTCATACACGACCGGATCTTGCCTTTAGTCTTGGAGTGTTGAGTACGTATATGCACGATCCTAAAGAGTCTCATGGACTGGCACTAAAGAAGATTCTAAGGTATGTTTACGGACATAGGTTTCTTCGAGAAAATAAATAAGGTTTGGTTTGTTATAGTGATGCTAGCTACAATGTTGATTTGGATGATGGGAAAAGTACAACCGAACAAATTTTTTACTACAATGGATGTCCGATAAGTTGGTGTTCTCAAGAATAAGAAACTGTGGCCTTATCATCATGTGAAGCCGAGTTTATGGTAGCAACTGAGGCAGAAAAACAAGTGATATGGCTCCAAGTACTACTAAGTGAAATAACCGAGAAAGAGAGTAAGAAGATTCAGATTACGATAGATAATAAATCATCCATCTAGCTTACTAAGAATCACGTTTTCCATGGTCAGATTAAACATATTCACAAGAGGTTTCACTTCATTAGGGAATGTGTAAGCAATGAGCTAATTGAAGGGGAGCATGTTCCCGGAAATGAACAAAAGGCGGATATTATTACCAAAGCTTTGCGTAAGAACAAATTCAAATCAATGAGGGAGCTCATAAGAATTCAAGAGATCAAGAGTGAAGACCGAATCAAGCTTAAGGGGGAGAATATTGTTGATAAGCTTGAAGGAAATCTTCTTGTTAAAAGATATTCCTTATAGATAGCTTAAAGTGTAAGTTATCATAGGATTAGGAAAAGAGTTGTTATATTTAAGAGTTATCTAAACATAAGAAGATTAGAAATGAGTAATTGTATACTGAAGTGCATTGACATATATACTACTTTGTAAAATAAAATTTTGTTTTGTAGCTTTGAGCTGATGTAAGTCTGAGTCACACTGTTGACTCTACAATAGAAAGACTCACACTTATTCCATGAATCATTAATTAACAAAAAATTAATAGCAAGAGAACAAAAATATCAATACAAAATTTAAAATATATTAGTAAAATAGGTATGTTTTTATGGTTAATAGAATCTTTTAAGAAACAAAATTTCGGACAACTATTTTTCTTTCAAGTCAACTGGAATAATGGAAACAGTTGATATACAATTTGTTTCTTATTATTAATTTAGTATAGCAAATACATACATTCATATATACTTTCGTTGTTGTAATATTTCATGAAAAATATTAAATATATTAATTTTTAAAAATTAATATGAACTTTCGTTGTTGTAATATTTCATGAATAAAAATCAGTTGAGTCATAATAATATATTAGTAAAATATTAAATATATAATCAATAAAACGGAAAACGACTAATAATTTCGCTTACAGTTTTAACTATTAAGAATTTCTAGATTGATCGAGTGTATCATAACAACTGTGTCCTTTCAAAATTATGACCTTATTAACTCATGTCCAAAATTTTCTGTATACATAACTTAAATTTCATATATAACTGAATAAACTAACTTAACGTTTAAAGTTACTACTATAACGAAATTCTCGATTGACTGAGTGTGGCATGTGTTCTTATAAAATTATGATCTTATTAACTGTAAATTTATTGCAAACGTGTTTATTGTTGTTGATAAGCTCGAAGGAAATTTTTTTGTTAAAAGATATGCCTTAGAGATAGTTTAAAGTGTAAGTTATCTTAGGAATAGGAAAATAGTTGTTATATTTAGGAATTATCTAAACATAATCGTAGTTCCTTTTCTTATTGTATTTTCAATTTAGTGTTTCTATATATTGATGTCAAAGTTGTGACATTAATCTAAGAGAGACAAATACATTGTTAAAGGTTTTTGGTTTTGAGCTATTTTCCAAAGCTTTTAATATAAAGAAGTGTCGTTCTTATTTGTCTTTAATATTGCAATTGTCTCATTATACTATATTTGGTATCAGAGCATTATAGTTTACTACAAGGAGACAGAGAATTGTGTTGCACATTGAGGTGTTGATAATACGAGTTTTAACCCTATATCCTACTGCAAGTGCACAGCAAACGTAATAGTACTTAGGGGTCGAATTCCTCAGAGAACCAAGTTACACTCTCCACTATTATTAAATCGCAAGCTATATCAATCAAGTAAGGGAAGTGAATTCTAACAACTTTAACATGAATGTAATCAAGTAAGTAAAGCAATCAGATGTTGGGTATTCATTCGGGAGTTAGAATTCTTGTGAGGGAAACTATTCAGGAACTACTCTTATCTTATTCTCGGCTTGAACATAAATAAAGGTATATCAACTATCGTTGAATCTACCTCTCTATTAACAACCTAAAGGTCCTAACTCTCGTTAGTTTCAGATTACAAATAGGCTTTATTGTTTACCTTCAATTACCCACAACCCAACCTAGCATCAACTCTCATTAGTAGTGAAGGAATTGCTCCTCTAATCTAGTTCTAGTTCTTAACAATCTTCTCGAAAGTTAACAACCTAAGATCATCGACTAGGTGATCAGGCTAATATGTGCATTAAACTCAAGTATTAGAAGGAGAATCATATATTCATTAATCCTAGTTGTTCCCCAACAGTGAATTCTAAAACCCTAGAATCCTCAGATCCGATATAAGATCTACTCAGACATAGAACAACAAATTAGGCAAATCATGATAAACTGAAACTGAAATTACATTAACAAAAATAAAGAGGATTTAGAAATTCTTCTCAAGTATGAAGAGATCTTCTTCCTAGCTTACAAACTCATAAAGCTCCCCTTTTCGACTCTCAAAAGGCGGCTAAGAGACTCCCCCAAAATAAAATAGGAAAATAGTATTTATAGGGTCCAAAACAAGAGCTAAAAAATTGTGAAATTAGGTTTCTTCGAAGGGCATCGATCGATAAATCCTCGTGTGGATCGATTGATCCTTGGATATTGAGTCGATCTCTCAGAAGCCAAGTCGTTCTTTAGATCATGCGCATAATACTTCCTTTTGTGGAGAATACCGGAAAATGATTCAAGCTTCTCCAAAGTCCACCTTCAAACATGATTCCAACTCTGAACGTTTTTGACCTGAAATCTCAATAAAACACAAATGAATTCCCCAAATATAATCGTAATATTGAGCTCAAAACCGGCAAATATGAGGAACATCATGTGTTCATCGAATTAGGAGATTGAGAAGTCATGAGTGAATTGTTTGAGTCAAAACCGAAAGAATGGGGAGTTTCTTCGTCGTCTATACAATGTCTGATGTTAACGGCTACAAACTATACAGTTTGGTCCATGAGAATGAAAGTCTTATTTGAGGTGCATAGAATTTGGGATTGTATTAAAACTGGAACTGAAAGTGAGAAGGATAGCATGGCAAAAGCGCTTCTATTTCAATAAATACCGGAATCCCTTATTTTACAAGTTGGTGATTTAAAAACACCAAATGAAATTTGGAAAGCAATTAAGTCTAGCCATGTTGGAGCCAAGAGGGTTAAAGAGGCTAGGCTAGCTACCTTAATGGCCGAATTTGAGACATTGAAGATGAAGGAGACCAATACAATATATAGTTTTGTTGGAAAGCTTTCCGAAATTACCTCTAAAACGAGTGCACTAGGTGAGACCATTGTAGAATCGAAAGTTGTGATGAAGTTCCTAAATAGTTTACCTTGGAAAAATTATATCACAATCATAGCTGCTCTTTAACAAGTCCTAGGTAGAGGGCAAGGTTGCCGCATACGAGGAAGAGGAAGGGGTCGAGGCCAAAGTAATAACAATGGAGAAAAGAAAAAGGATTTTTCACAAGTTATTTATTATCGATGTGATAATAAAGGACACTTTGCTCGTAAGTGTCCCGATCATTTGCTTAAACTTCAAGAAGCTAATGAGAATGATAAGGATGAGGGGGAAGAGATATGGTACTTAGATAAGATATGGTGCTTAGATAGCGGAGCTAGTAACCATATGTCGGGTGTAAGAGGTTTCTTCTATACTCTTGATGAGACAATCTCGGGAAAAATAAGGTTTGGAGACGATTCCCGTATTGATATTAGAGGAAGAGGTTCGATAAATTTCCTATGAAACTAATGGAGAGAAGAAAGTCTTAAACAAAGTGTATTACATACCGGGTTTGAAAAGCAATATAGTTAGTCTTGGACAAACTACATAATAGGGTTGTGAGATTAAGATTAAAAAAGAATATCTACCTCTTTATGATCGAGAAGGAAAAATGTTGATAGAAGCTTTAAGATCAAGGAACAGACTCTACAAAGTTCACATGGAGGTTGCTGTGGAAAATTGTTTACAAATCGAATCATGTGATTAGAAAACTATATGGCATGCTAGACTTGGACATGTTGGTAAAGGTACTATGAAAACAATGGCGATGAAGGGTTTAGTGAAAGGAATTCCGAAATTCAAAATCGAGAAAGAAAAATGTTCTTCTTGTTTACTTGGTAACCAGGTTAGAAAACCCTTTCCGAAAACTACATTGTTTCGAGCACAAAAGGTATTAGATTTGATTCATGGTGATTTGTGTGGACCTTTGACACCTCCTACCCCGGAAAATAACAAGTATATTTTCATTCTTATTGATGATCACTCTCGGTTTATGTGGAGCATTCTCTTGAAAAAAATGGAGAACATTTTGAGATATTCAAGTATTTTAAGTCTCTGATTGAGAAAGAAACCGGATTTAGTATCAAGATTATAAAAACAGATAAAGGAGGGGAGTTCATGTCATATGAATTCAAATTGTTTTGTGATAAAACCGGAGTTTAAAGAAACATGGCAGCTCCGTATACTCCTCAACAAAATGGAGTTGTTTAGAGAAGAAATCGTACTTTGATGGAGATGACTCGAAGTATGTTGAAACACATGAATATACCGAGATTCATATGGGGAGAGGCTGTGAGACGTGCTACATATCTCATAAAATGGATATCTACACGAGTTTTGAAAGATCAAACTCCATATAAAGTTTACAAAGGAAGAAAACGAAGACTACAACATCTAAGAATATTTGGTTGTTTAGGGTATGCTAAAATAGAAGGTCCTCATCTTAAGAAGTTATATTATCGCTCTCGGATGTTGGTACACTTAGGGATATAGCCCGGAACAAAAGCATATCAATTGTATGATCCTACAAACCGAAAAATAGTTGTTAGTCGTGATGTTTCTTTTTGATGAAAGCAAAAGTTGGACGTGGAATTATTCAAGACCAAATGAGAGTTATTTAGCTCAAGATGTGATAATAACTAAAGACTTCATGACAAGAAACGAGATCACGAATGAAGAGATAATGGACGAGGAGGAAGAAAGTATAACCGAGGAGAATCAAGGGTTATCTCTTCGAAAGATCTTCTAGAGAAACAAAGAAGCCAAGTTACATGGAGGATTTTGTTCTTTCTTTGTGAGTGCGAGAGTGAGTTTCTTCTTTTTCTTGTTAATGAAGAACAGTACAATTTTGGAGAAGCAAGTAAGTCACAAGTATGGATTGATGCTTGTAAGGAGGAGCTAAAATCGATTCGAGAGAATGAGACTTGGACTACAAGTTGAGTAAAGCTCTTTATGGTTGAAGCAAGCTCCAAGGGGCATGGAATGACACGCTGAATCAAATTCTTAAGGAGCTCAAATTCACTAGATGTACGAAGGAGGCCTCGTTATATAGATAAAAATAAAACGATGATTCCTAGTTGTTGTCGTATATGTGGACGATTTATTGGTAACAGGTTCAAGCCAAGATATGATCAACACGAGTTTAAAAGAGGTATGTCTAGTAAATTTCAGATGAGTGATCTTGGTAAATTGACATATTATCTAGGAATAGAAGTTATACAAGAAGAAGGATGTATAACTTTAAGACAAGAAAGATATGCCAAGCAAATACTAGAAGAAGCCGAAATGAAGGATTGTAATGCTTGTTTACACACCCATGGAATCTGGTTCTAAGTTCTCGGAATCTCAAGAAGAGAAAAAGTATCCATGAGAAAGAGTACCGTAAAATTATTGGTTGTTTAAGGTACTTGATTCATACACGACCGGATCTTGCCTTTAGTGTTGGAGTGTTGAGTAGTATATGCAAGACCCTATGGAGTAGCACTAAAGAAGATTATAAGGTACGTTTACGGACATAGGTTTCTTCTAGACAAGAAATAAGGTTTTGTTGGTTATAGTGATGCTAGCTACAATGTTGATTTGGATGATGGGAAAAGTACAACCGAACATATTTTTTACTACAATGGATTGTCCGATAAGTTGGTGTTCTCAAAAATAAGTAACTGTGGCCTTATCATGAAGCTGGAGTTTATGGCAGCAACTGAGGCAGAAAAAAAAGGCCATATGTCTCCAAGAACTACTAAGTTAAATAACCGAGAAAGAGAGTTAGAAGATTCAGATCATGATAGATAATAAATCATCCATCTAGCTTACTAAGAATAAATGTTTTCCATGGTCGGAGTAAACATATTCACAAGAGGTTTTCACTTCATTAGGGAATGTGTAAGCAATGAGCTAATTGAAGTGGAGCATGTTCCCAGAAATGAACAAAAGAGTGAAGACCGAGTCAAGCTTAAGGGGGAGAATGTTGTTGATAAGCTTGAAGGAAATCTTCTTGTTAAAAGATATTCTTTATAGATAGCTTAAAGTGTAAGTTATCATAGGATTAGGAAAAGAGTTGTTATATTTAGGAGTTATCTAATCAGAATCGTAGTTCTTTTTCTTATTGTATTTTCGATTTAGTGTGTCTATATTGATGTCAAAGTTGTAACATTAATCTAAGAGAGACAAATACATTGTTAAGAATTTTTTATTTTGACCTATTTTCTAAATCTTTTGATATAAAGAAGTGTTGTTCTTATTTGTCTTTAAGATTTCAATTATCTCATTAAACTATATATAATGGAAACTAACTCATATTCTCATTAACTAATTAAAGTTCAACTTCTTATGGCCTACAAAATTTAAAGTTCAAGTGTATTGCTACATTGGTTAATAAACTTTTCAATTTAAGCTATCATGAAAACTATGACCTTTCAGTACTAAGACTTTGTTAAGAGTTAATTTATTGGACACATACGTCATAGTACTTCACTGTCAAAACAGTAAATATATAATGCTTAAAACGAAAACTAATCGAATAGTATTAACATCAACCACTACAAGAAAACAATTGTATTACTATGTAATATTTCGTCACAGGAACACATATTTGTTCGGAATACAAATATAATATTACTAAGCAGTGATGAATTGTAATGGTTACCATATAAATGTCACAAATCCATTTATGTGTTTTCTGTTCATATATTACAAAATTGTTCTTAGCTAAATTATTTTCATATTTAGATTTTTTAGGTGATAGTATGGGTAACTTCAAATTAAAAGTATATGATTTAAACTACAGGTCTAGTATCTCTTTTCCATTACAATTCTCTCATTTCTCACATTTCTCAATGAAATTAATTTTGGATGACAAAACACTAACATATTCCCAAAAGAATTCTAATTGCAATATACCAAAACTCAATTAATCAAAGTATAGACGTTAATACCGAAATAAGAGAAAACGTAAACAATCTCTCAGAATACTGACAAATTAATATAAGTGGCCAGCAGAAAACAACTCTCTAGCTCGAGAATCGAAGGTTCATCTCTGTAGAATAATCAACCAGTCACATTGAACTTAATAGTTCTGTTTTCGTATTGATGTTTGGGCCTTTTAAACAAACAGTTTCGTGGGATCAGTCTCAAAATCTTCATATGTTGTATTGAATAATTGTCCACTTGTTAATTTTGACTTGAAAAACTCCTACATGCTCACTCATGTAAAATTTGTTTGGTAAATCTTGTGTCCCTCTTTCTCTTCTTAACTACTTCTCTGTGTTTCTATCTGATGCATAAAGTTGAATACTTATACATATGTTAAGACAAAGTCAAGAAATGACATGATCTAACATAAATGTAAACTATAAAAGTCACCTCTTGCTATCTAAAAGGTGTTTTTGTGTGTCCCAATCTTGTTAAAAATTCCATTTTCTAACTACAACTCTTATGAAGAAGAAAACCATAGCTGTAAGTTGAAAACATGTTGTGTTGTGTTTCTTTTACTTAACTGTTATCATTTGGAAAATTTTGTTTTAGCTTTAGGCTCATATATTAGTTCCATACCGTGAAAAAGTCCACAAATTTACTTTCTTAAGCTATACATATATCTAAATATCGATGATCTTCCATAATGAGATTATATTTGGAAACAAAAAAGATTTGTGAGCTCTAAATCAGCTGCAGGAATCTCATATGATCTTCTAGGCTTCGGGGCATACACATTGGTGGGAGATTTTGTCAATTCAGCAAAATTTAGACATGGAGGTAAAGGTGAGACATACATGCCTTTCCCCAAGATTTCTCCAAGGTCAATTTTTTGCCTTTTCAAAACAACTTTAGATGCTTTCCAAACAAACAGGAAAGGAAATTTCTATGTCACAAAAGGGTACCAGGTTTGTAAGAAGGATACCAGAAAGCAGTAGGTCCATTAGGATAGATTCCATAGTCAGTGCATCAAAAGCAGCATATCCATTAGGATACATTCCGTAGTAAGTCCCTTCAAGTATTTTTGTCTATAAGAAGTCTCTCACCGTCATATTGAGATTCTTCATAAGAGAGAATCAGTAATAGAAGAGGCTTATCTTCTGGTGGCCAGCCAAAATGTCCTCCCCTACATATTACTGTTCGCCACCGAAACGTTCCCACTACAAGAAAACAGGTCGAAAACCGACCAACTTTCCGACCGGACTGGGTTTGTCAGAATTTTCCGACAAGAAAACCGACAAAAGGCCACCGTTTGGACAATAATCGCAGCGTTGTCGGAAGTGGTCGGAAATTTCCAACAGTTACCGACCACAATAACCGACATCATTTCCGACAACCACCCACAAACTTATTTTTTGCGACATCTACCGACGGTACCAGTAAAAACGTTCTTCATATGTCATTTTCCAGTGTAACCGAAAGTAGGTGAGACTGTCAAAAACCGTCGAAAACGGTAGGAAAGTGCATCTTTATAAGCACGTACAATCATGTTGTGGATACACCTTCGTTTTTCAATAAGTATCACATAAAATGTCAAATATATATTTTCGAGATTGGATGGATCAAGAAAAAGACGGTCCTGAAACGAGGTTACTTATCCCAGAGTATGCAGATGGGATGAAACAATTTATGGAGTTCGCCGGAAATCAAAGCATTACGCGCGAAACAGGTAAGATGTATTGCCCATGCCGTAAATGCAAAAATATGAGATTTATTTCAGTAAAACAAGTTTGGCTCCATTTGTATAGTAGAGGCTTTATTCCTGGGCATAAAGTATTGTACTCGCACGGAGAAGATCCATCTATGGTTAATTTTGCTAGTACTAGTGCAAATATAGATAATGGTTTAGGTACCGGAGGAAACTATGAATGTAGAAGCTGAATGTATGGTTAATGACATAAGTGGTAATGAATGTTACGGTGGAGGTGTGGTAGTGGAATAGACTGTGGAAGGCGAGAACGTAGTTGGTTCAATTCAGATGGTTAACGATGCATTTAGAGAGAATATGCCTGCTTTTGAGTAGGGAATTAATAGAGGGCAAAACCCAAATCTAGAAGCACATAGTTTTTATAATATGTTGGATGCAGTGAAGAAGCCGTTGTATGGTGGGTGTGAGGACGGGATATCTCCGTTATCGACTACAACTGACTTGATGAATATCAAGACAGACTACAATTTAGCAGAGACATGTGTTGATGCGATAGCTAATTTGTTTATCAGGAGTCTATCTAAAGATAATATTGCTCCTAGTTCGTACACGGAGGTTCAGAAATTGGTAGCCGGACTTGGGTTACCATACTAGATGATACATGTATGTATGGATAATTGTATGATATACTGGAGAGAGGATTCAGATATGTTGCAATGTAAATTTGTCGTAAACCTAGGTTTTAGGAAACATATGGTAGAAATCGGGTCCCATGCAAGCAGATGTGGTATTTGCCATTAGGAGAAAGGTTGAAAAGGCTATATCAGTCAGAGCGTACTGCAGCTGCAATGAGATGGCATGCGGAACATAATTCACATGGAGAGATTGCACACTCATAAGATGCAAAGGCATGAAAACATTTTAAGTCTGTTTATCTTGATTTTGCTGCCGAAAGCAGGAATGTGTATCTCGGCTTATGTACAGATGGGTTTAGTCCATTTGGGAAACATGGTAGACAATATTCTGTTTGGCCGGTGATTGTTAGACCATACAATTTACCGCCTTCACTTTGTATGAAGTTAGAATTCCTATTCCTGACAGTTGTAGTCCCAGGGCCGGATCATCCAAAAAAATCACTAGATGTATTCTTACAGCCACTAATTTACGAGTTGAAGCAATTATGGGAGAGTGGCGCAGAATTATTTGATGTGTCTAGTCAGATTAATTTTACGATGAAAGTCGTCCTTATGTGGACTATCAGTGACTTTCCTGCCTATGGAATGTTGTCTGGGTGGACGACACATGGGAGAATGTCATGTCCAACGTGTCAGCACAGCATAGAAGCATTCCAATTAAAACACGACAGAAAAACTTGTTGGTTCGATTGTCACAGGCGTTTTCTGCCCATGGATCATCCATATCGGAAAAGCACAACATTGTTTACAATGAATAAGAAAGTGATGTACGGTCCACCTCCAGAACCAGATGGTCGTACAATATTAACCCAACTTCTAGATTTTGGTGCAGAAAAAACTATGGAGTGTGGGGGAAATGGTCATTGTCCTGTTGATGGCGTTGGAGAGTATCAAAACTGGCATAAGAAGAGTATATTTTGGGAATTGCCGTATTGGAGAACCCACCAGCTACGGCATTGTCTAGACGTTATGCACATTGAAAAAAATGTGTTTGAGAATATCATCAATACTATTCTGAATGTGAAGGGGAAAACGAAGGATAATTTGAAATCGAGAATAGATTTACCTGATATATGTGATTGAAAAGAACAACCAGATGCAACGGTCCATGACGACTCTGACGACAATATTACAGAGTTTGGTGATGATTCACCCGAGAGTTCTACAGATGATTCAAATGACTTTGATTCTGCCTCTGAATAATATGTTTGTTGCATTTTCGAATAAACAAGACATTATATAGCTGGAAATTAAATTACTTATTTCCAATAATTATTATTATTTTCGCTACGATTACGAAAACCAAACATAATAATTCTCTAAAATTATGTACAGGTAACAAGAACTGCTTCTTGATTTATTCAAGACCCAATTTCAGAATTATAAAATACAATTTTTGTTAATATAAGAATTAATTAGTAAAAATGTAATTTAACAATTAAATATAATTTTTTGTACAATTTTTGTTAATTTAAGTATAAAAAGAATCCGTAGGTAACGGTCGGAAAAAAAGCTGTACGTAACGGTCGGAAAAGAAGCTGTAGGTAACGGTCAAAACAACCGACCATTTCCGATAGGTAAAAGAAGGGGGGGGAAATTAAGCGGCAACAAAGCGTCTCGCTGAAGGTGAGGAGACGCTATCCGACGGGTTCCGACGACCAACCGACGACTTCCGACATTATATCATCTTCTCCATCTCCTTCTTCTCCCATCGCGAGTTGCAGAAAGGTTCTCCGCTTCGATCTCCCCGTCGCCGATTCCGCCATCGCTGGCCGCCGCTTCCGCCACCAGCGCCATGTAAGTCCTCCAACCTTCTCTTTATTTTTTTGATACAAATTCTTGAACTAGAGTAGCAGAATGGTTAGGCATCGTTTACAAAAATTGAGAAGTGGTTGTGATGCTTATGGGTTTGGGTAGAGTATATGCTGTTCGGTTGGTCTCTCGGTTGAGCCTACGTGTTATCGCAACTCGCGATTTCACCAACACCATTTCACCATTCGCGATTTGCTTCATATGGCAAATTGTTACACCTATACATACAAAATTAACTACATAGATTACATACACATTTACATACACAATTATATACTTAATTATATGCTTAACATTGAAATTGGCAAAATGTAGTAAAATTTTGTAAAATTAAGTAAATTGGTAAATTGGTTAAATTTTGTAAAATCCATATGGAATTTATAATGTTACTTGGTAAAATTTAGTAAAATTAAGTAAGTTTCCAATATATGATTCATTACATATTTAAGAAATATTTCATTTAAAAAAATTTATAAATCTATTACATGTAATATTATGTAAAATTTAGTAAAATTTTATAAATTGGTAAAATTTTGTAAAATCCATGTGGAATTTATAACATATAGGTAATATACATATAATTTTTTGATGATTATGAATAAAATTTGTACAAATCAATATACTCTGAATGTTAAGTTTTGGTGATACATTTGAGAAAAATACAATAGCTAAAGTTATATACTGCTTACATATAATATAGTTTTATATATATATGTCAAAGTATATATAGTTTTCCTAGGATTTTTTTCTTTTACAGGTCTACCTAGAGTGACTTTCCAAGACACCTACATGGTGTCGTTGACACGGACCAGATACAGAGTCCGAGTCCAGTTCAACAATCTCCACAAGAATCTCAACCACAGGGGTCTGTGGCCCACCTGAAAATTGAACAACTTCTCACTGCAGAAGACCGTCGTCACATTACCGTACTCGACCCAAACAGAGGTTCTTGGTGCGTTTTATTTATGTTTTTGCTAAATATATATATATATATATATATATTTATTTTATATATTACATTAAATTTATATATTTAAACTCTAATGTGTACTAAATATTTTCCAGGTTTTGGTATGAAAAAGGTATTACGAAGTCTATTCTTAAAATGATTCAGCATCCGCTGCACCAGGTTAATTGTAACACCCGCGTTCCACGGACCCTTCGGGTGATTCCGGATGGGTTCGAGGGACAAAGGAAATTGTGTGAGAAAGTAAGGAAAAGTCTGGGGTTTTGATCGAACAAGGCCAAGTGCCATTCAGACAAGGCTAAATGCCATTCGGACAAGGCAATGTGTCATTCGGACAAGGCCAAGCGCCATTCGGACAAGGCAATGTGTCATTCGGACAAGGCCAAGTGCCATTCGGACAAGGCAATGTGTCGTTCGGACAAGGCCAAGTGAAATTCAGACAAGGTCGCGAGAATTGCGGACCAGGCTGCGTGAAGTTCAGACAAGGTCGCGTGAAATTCGGACTAGGCCGCGGGAAATTCGGACCAGGCCGCGGGAAATTCGGACAAGTCCATGAAATTCGGACAAGGGAGTGACAGTGTCCGAACGGGTAGTGAGTTTGGACAGGGAGTGATGTGTTCGGACAGGAAGAGAAATGTTCAGACAGGAAGTGAAGTGTTCGGACAGGGAAGTTGAGTGTCCGAACTGAAGGGAGTGATAGTGGGAAGTGGTTGGGCCGTTCATGGGTCGGTCCGGGACATAAGTGTCCAGCGGGTTGGACTGTATCCAATTCAGGTGGGCTCGAATTTGGCCCACCTTGGGTCGAATTAGGGTTAATGTTTTTCACCCAAAACCCTATAAATACGGATCAAAACTGCCGCAGCCCAAAAATTCATCACGAAAATCTCTAAGGAGATCGGAATCATTGCGAAAGAACTCTAAGACCGATTTTTGCCGAATCGAGCAAGGGAAAGGGCGGATCGAGAGCGATCAAAACCGGATCCGAGTATCTTGATTGGCAATCGCATCAAGAGGTGTCAGATACGCTGGGGCAGATAAGGCTAAGGAGGGTGAGTTTTCGGGACCCGTTGAGGTGGATTCTTGGTTCGTTTTGGGCAATAGTGGGATTAAGTCTTAGATGGGTTAGGAATTGCGTGATTGATTGGATGAATATTTTATCTTGTTTTTCCGTTCATGATTGGTGTTTTGGTTGATTCGGGTGAATCCGAGTAACTAATGAATAATGCTATCTCTGACTTGATTGCTTGTTGTTTGATATGTATCTGGTTTGGCCTAGTGGGACGGAATGACCGACTCACTAAGCAAATTCGTTTGCCTACCCAATCTGCGTGATTGTAGGTGATTTACCCAAAGACCATGAAAGTGGCTAAGTAGGAGCCAAACCGAGGCGGAGAAGGAGGAAAGATGGAATAAAACTGGGTTAAATTAGGTCTAGACACATTTAAATTCGAACATTCTTGCAAACTTGTTGTTTTAGAACCTTTTGAGTTGGGTTATGCATATGTTTTGGGCTTATAAAACTGTCAAAAACCCGAAAGCGACTAAGTAAAGAAAGAACCTAAAACTGACTAAGTGTTTGGTCCGCCCAAGGCCAATTTGAATCGAATCTGGACGTAGGCATCTTGAATTAGGGTGTCACACTTATCCCCGCTACAATGACGTTCCGCGGTAATTGCAAGAGAGTTGGTTCAAATCGTTCACGGTAATTTTATTCTAAATTAATTGTTCAATTACGCATATCTATATTGGAAGTACATATGTTTTAATTATGTAATTCTTTTTTTTGCAGCAAGATTTTAATTGGGACGTCAAGTTGACTCCTAGGGTGAGAGCTGAGTTCGATAAACAGTGCCACACTTCTTACAAAAAATACATACATGAATGGAAACAAGCTTGGAAGGCGGGAAAGAAACAACATCCCCGTTGTAGCCAGAAACTTTTCCAACAGTTCACGGCGTATTGGGAGCACGAGGACACCAAAAAGGTCTCAACCAGAAACTCGATCAACTGGAACAGCAACCGCGACGAATTAGGAGTTGCAACCCATAACAATGGGGCTCAGACTTTCGAGGAACGTTCACGTGTCCTGGTAAATTACTTACATAAATTACAAGACATATTTTTAGATTAACTACAACTTTTAAATATGTTTTTGTAGGCATCTCAGCTTGGTGAAGAGCCGGATTTATTCCTCCTAATGGAGGACACACATACGAACAAGCAGATGAATCGGGTAGAGGACAAGAAGGTTCTCGGTGTTCTCGAGAGGGTGAGGCGGATGACCACCGAAATTCTATCGCAACGCAGTCAAGAAGGCGAAGGTAGTTCTACCCAGCTTACGCGGGAGGACATCGATGAGCTCGTCATTGAGGTATAATTTTTTAAAAAATATTATTTTAATCACTTTTACTATTAATTTTTTCTTTTCCTGCAGTCCACTCCGCGTACCAAAGGCCGTCCTTTCGGACTTGGAAATCTGGTTACTTCTGATGGTGTCCCAGCTCGTCTCACACACAGTTCTTTGACACTGTCAGAACATGAGCAGTTCAATCATATGCGGTTAAAACAAGAGGAGATGGAGTGTCAGACAGAAGAGAACAACGCCAAATTGCGGGAGATAGAGCGTCAGATGCATGAATTTGCGAAATTTCGCGAAGATTTTATGAGTCTTACATCCTCGCGTAATTAGATTCGTATATTGTAGTGAACAATTTTAATTTCTAAACTCTTTTAACTATTTTCATTATAATATTTTTTTATTTTCATTACTTTTTATATTTTATTTTTAATATTATTTATTTTAATATTACAATAATAAATATTATTTTTATATATATATTTTTTTTTTTATTATTAATGTGGTTGTAGGAAGTGGTCGGAACCGTTCCGACCTCCTCCGACAGAAAACTTCCGATGTTCTCCGACAGGACGTGTCCGACCTCCTCCGACAGGACACTTTCGACCTCCTCCGACAGTACGTTTCCAACCTCCTCCGACAGAACGGTTCCGACAACAACCGACAACTCCTTCCCGACATCTCTCGACATCTACTTTCCGACATTCTCCGACATGCGTTTTCCGACAACGTCCTGTTGTCGGTATAAACCAACCACTACTGACGCGTTCTTGGTTTCCGACCATCTAAAACTGACCACTCAAAAGCTGTCAATTAGGGTCGGAAATAACGTTTTTTCGATGGTTACCAACAGCAATCGTTGTCAGAATCAGCTCTGTTTTCTTGTAGTGTCCTACCCACAAGCCTGCATACTCTTGGCCTGCTATCGGTTCTTAATTGGTAGCTTATGAAAGGAAAAACGGGTTTCGTCAATGTTTAGCCAACCTTGGTAATAAGAACACTTTATATTGGAAGGTTTGAGAGTAAAACCTATGGAATCACCATAGCTAAGAAATCTTTCAAGATTCCCATGTATACTAATTTCACTTCTTAAACAATATGCGTTCTTTGAAGAAGTAGACCTCCGTATAATATACTCATTTCCATTTCTGAAAAGAATACTAAAGTTAGTGTTTTGCGTGCTCTTTTTTCCATCTTCTTTGATGTAGAAATTGCCGTCAAAACCAAAATGCTTCCACAGTTTGCTTGTGTACTTGATTCGGAATTTGTGTGCACTCAACCTCCAGGGTCATCTGATTCCAGTCACCACCAGACTTATGCATTCTAAAGAACATGGTTCTGCATTCCAGCAGCGCCAATTCATCTTCCTTAGACATGGGAAATATCCTTTCACTTGATGAATCAGGCACATATATGCCAACAGTTCTTGTCACTATGTCAAGTAAACTCCTTTTATGACTAAAGGATAAATTTGAAAATGGACCAAATTGGATATTAACACGTGGCAAAATTAAGGATAGTGACACACGAGGCAACAATGTTACGTTATAGACTGTGACCGATCTTACTTACTTGAGGCGGACATGCATATTGAAGAAACATGATGATAGTTTTTAACCATGGCAGGGACATTGACAATTGTCAAACATGTAGAAATATAAATGAACATAGATGATATTCTATGACATAAAACGAAACTAATTTTTTAACATGTGGGATATGGAGATTAACATAGGCATAAACACATATGATCTTCTATAAGAGGGTATAAATTTGGTATATATACATATAAATATTAAATAACATGACCATATTTAGGCATGGTAGACATGAATTCGAATATAGATGATATGCTATTGCATAACATAGAGATCGGGCCGGCCCAAACTTTTTATACACCTAAAGCAAGATATAATTAGTAAACGTGAGTATAAATTTATAATAGATATTGTCACCCAATTTATTAATAGAAAATCTATAACTTTCAGATACAAAATTTGAGTCTTAAAAATTAATTAAAATAATCATTTACTCGTTTCTAATATATTTAGGGTAATTATTTTTCAACTCAGAGCACTAAAGGTGAAAAATTAAAAATAAAGTTACAACACTAAACAATGAGCTGACTCTATGATTTAGCGATCTCACGATTACATGGTGAGATACAGAGCCAAAAATAAACTTCAACAATGCAAAATCCTCCTAGTATGGTTGGAATCTCGACTCAACATAATTTTCCAATAATCTCGACAGCCACTCATCTCGACTCAACATAATTTTCAATACATCCACGAAATATGTCGCTATCTCTATTTCTAGCAGGTTCAGAGATAAAAGAGACTACACTACCCATAGAAAAGCTTCCACCTCGGAGTGCAAACCTGAGAGTCTTCTTCAGATTCCACAAACCCCCATACACCCAACACCCTAAGTTGAGTCAGGGAAGCACACCTATCCTAGTATTGAGTGAAGATCATAACCCTTCCATGAAACCGTCAACAAATCATTTATATCATGTGAAATTGGGGTGACCTATAGAAGGAACATCCACCTCTGACCATGCCGATTTTGAGCCACTCTGAAGCCTCAGTTTATGCCTATCTTAAAATATCTTGTGGGTTCATATGAGTACATTAAAAACACTTATCATTTCTTACTTTCCAAATCTGCCAAATAATCTATGTGAAGATTTTACATTTACTTGATTTGGAATTATCCAGAGTAGGTAATCAGGATTAGACCAACAAGATTTTCTGGGAAAATATCTAATGCAGAGGGGACACACGAAAATACCCAATTTTGAAGCCTTAGAGAGTAATCAAAAAGGACATAGTTTATTGTCTCCAACTCTGCAACACGTATACTACATCTAAAATCGCAATTGGTACTGCGATTATTCAGGTTTTGTTTAACTGTAGTGCAACCTGATGATACTTACCAGATAAAATATTTAACTTTGTTGGGGAAATTAGTCTTTCAAATCTTGGTTTGTTAAGATGGAAAATTTGGACCAAATCTTCCCACCTCCATTAAAGAATTTGTCTCCTTAGTGTGATACGCATATTTTAGTGTGTATCAGTCCGTGTTTGCAAAATACCAAACTAGTAATCAGATCTTGCACTCCGAGGTGAAGCAATCGCTTAAATTAATTGAACATACACATGGGAGAAATATTTTATCTATAGGGTCTTATGCTACGTTTCGGCCAGAGAGTCAATAAATTGATTGACTATAAAGTCCTAATAAAACACCTGACCAAATTCCCATCGCCGATATTACAAATAATACCTTAATTTACAATGCTCTGGGTGAAGATATACTTCTACATCCATAAAAAAGGACTAGAAGTTATGTTTGCCATCATTGGACACTTATTTTTTTTATAATATCTACCTCTGAGTACTTTTGAAAATAATGAATGAGGATAATCAATTAATCTCTAGACTTGTTTTTCTAGGAAGGCATGACTAAAGTATTATAAGGCTGGGAATCCCAAACCTCCCTCCATCTTAGGTTTACATATTTTTTTCTATTTCATTGATGTTGGAACTCGGTTTTGACAACATGATCTTAGACCATTTTCCGGTGAGAGTTTCCGATGAAGACGTTTATCGGAATGACCGAATTTTAAGCACGTTGTAATCGTTGTGTGAGCACTATGTGATAGTGTATTCACTTGTCAAAATCGAAGTAGTGTTGAATGAGAAATGGAGAAAAAATGTGAATAACTTGTAAAGTAAGAATGCTTTAATGTTAGTGTCACATAGTGATTTGGGCTTTATGTTTTGCTTTAAGAATAACACAATAAAACATCCAAATTCATATTCAAAACATTTGAATAAGTCAAACCATATATTCTTCTCATTTATTTGAGTTGGATGTGGAGTTATGGTCATGGTGAATAATTCACCTTAATGACAATTGATTAGAGAAATCAAATATCTCCATTAAAGCTTTTTATGTTATGTGCTCATTTTTGTAGCTATAAAAAGCCAATGTGACTCATTTGTAAAACACATTCAAGAAAACATCTCTAAGAGAAGCTTTGTCATGGGACTCTAATTACCACGCAATCGTCGCACTACGGGGTAATTTTTGAGTTAAAGAAAGAGATTCCGGTCTCGACTCTGCTTTCTTGGTTTTGTTTAAGTTTTAAGTGTTATTTTAGAACTTTCACTTTCTATTAGTTTACCAGTTTTATTTTGTGCCGTATAATTGAGTGAACCCCTTTCAATGATTTGGAGTTTACTGAAAATAACCTTATCATGTTATGTCTTCCTTAATTTGGAGACAAGTATTTCATTGCATTGAATAAATAGATATGGTGATAAACGTCACCCTGACGAAGTCTCCTTTCTGAAATAATTTTTCCCCTAGTTTCACCATTTAGAAGAATAGAATATTCAAAAATGGTGATGCAATGCATTATACACTGTATCCAATTAGTACTAAATCCTAACTGATGGAGTAAACTATTAACAAACTCCATTCAACTCTATCATAGGCTTTGCTTATGTATGTTTTAATTTTCTTGATCTTCCCTTTGATCGCTTTATGTGTGCAAAGTGCATGGAACAGTTTTTGAGGAATCTGAATTGTATCTTCGATCAAACAACGAACAACAATTTCAAAAATCAGTTTTTGCAAGACTTTCCCTAGTCTCAGACATAAAATCTTAGAAAAAAAATTTATAAGTCACATTACCTAAACTAATAGGTCAGAAATCCTCCATTTTGTTGGTATCAAATTTTTGGGATAAAACATATATTTTTTGTTGGTATCAAAATCATTAACTAGCAAAATAACTTCTCACGTGATAGGGTTTGAGAGTCCTTCTCTAAGATCTTTATTTGGTCAGATATCTCTGTAGATCTCATGATTACCATAGATCTCAAAATCTATTACATTATCATAGATCTCTCAGTAGATCTCATGATCTCATCTCTTAAAAAAGACTTTCATCCTCGGAAAGAGAAAAATCTTAGATAAGGACTTTCAAAAACAAGTTAATCGGTATTCGCAGAAGCAACAAATCTAATTCTATCCTAATAGCTTTCACTACTTCAGTTGGTATCAGGGCCGCGCCTTTGATTTTATAATCAAAGATTGATTTTGGATTTCATTTGGATAAGCAGCTTTATCTTTTCGATGACGAAAGTACTATTGCTGAGAGAGAAAGCCCTGAGATCTATACAGATATCTAGGGTGATTCTATCTATGACGAATATGAAGATGGTGAGATCTACAAAGAGATATATGGTGATCCTTTCTACGACATCTATGAAGACGATGTCCAAGTCGTTGATCACATCGAGTTTGTGATAAAAGAATAGTGTTTTGAGAATTAGAAAATTAAATAATTTTTGGGTACACATTTTGGTCGTAAAATTGGAGTGTAAAGAAATCAAGTGCATAATTAAAGATTTCGTTAAGAAGATTTCGTGCATAAGATTTTAGCAACAAAAGATTGTTGAAGATTCTAGGGGAATATGTATTGGTTGGCAAAGATTTAGAAATATTCAAAATATCTTTCTTATCTTTGATAATTGTGATTTATTTCGTTTTATATTTTAGTATGTTTGCTATTTAACTAAGATTAGGGTTTTCAGGTTCTTTTATGTTGCCCTATTACTAGCTTACTGTTATTTTCAGGTTTGATTAATAAAAATAAACAAATTTCTAAATAGCTTTTCTTAATGTCGTGAGAGGATTATACTTAACAAACTTCCGCAAGTGATAAATCGAAGTTCGACTTTAAGTAATTGCAGAACCTAGATGATAGAATTTAAGACGGTGTAATGAAATTTAAGGTTTAAGAAAAAGTTTTAACCTAGTTGGTTTGTATTGCAGTAATATCTAGTGGAGAAACAGCAAGATAACGAGGAACATTAGTGTTGAAACAAGGATGTTGATCAATCTGAAGGAATGCTAATTCTTATAAGAGGATGAACGACTAGAATCTTTGGTATTAAATCTTTAGCACCATATGATAAATAATCTGGAATAACATATGTTCCCTTCCAAAAAACGGAAAAATAAACATAAATACTTGACTACATAATCATGTATATATGTATATGTATGTTATGGCTTCATAAAAATATAAGTAGATGATAATACCTTGAAGTTATCAAAGAGTTTAGAAATATTTGCCACCTCGAAAGGAAGAGTACCACACATTAGAGCATATAATGTAACTCCACAACTCCATATATCTATTTCCGGTTTAGAATACAGTTTTCCCAAAATAAGCTATATAAATAATTTTTATTATAATATTACCCAATTTTAATAAAATAAGATTGATAAATGTGTTGGTTTGTTTCCAAATATAATATTACCTCTGGAGCAGCATAGCTAGGGCTTCCACAGTTACTCTTTAGAAAATGACCATCTTGCATGACATTACTTAATCCAAAGTGTGCAATTTCTATGTTGCCATTCGAATCCAAGAGCATATTTTCTGGCTTAAGATCTCTATGAACGATTCTATTGTGATTACGGTAATCCACAACCCGTGTGATCTAAACTTATTTATAATTTTGACAAAAAGAGAAAAAAACTTATCAATCAAAGATTATTTATCAAACGAGTGTTATCGATAAGTGTATTGAATGAAAGCAGAAAATATGAAACCTGCAGAAAAAGCGGACGAGCTTCGTCTTCATGAAATCGACCTTTTTCGACAATATAGTTATATAATTCTCAGACTTAACATACTCCATCACAACATAAATGTTATCAGCATCATATTGACGAATGATGTGAGGATGTACCAACGAACTCAGAATTTTGGCCTCTCTTTGCACTAAAGAGACAAAAACATAGAGATTATCAATTTACCTTCTCAAAATTAGTATATTGATATTAATATATTGTAGTTCTGCTAATGAGATTTTCGATGGAGGTGAAGTCCTAAAAAGTGTTTATATGTAGATATTTCCATAATTTTACCCATTAGAGTATATATATATATATATATATATATATATATATATATATTAATATTTTGTTAATAGAATATGTTATTTAGATATATTTAGATAAAACAAAATATAAGGAGTATGGTTTACAGTGTAGGTATAACGGAAAAGAAAAAATTAATCTTTTGAATCTAGAAGTTTTGAAAATGAAAAAATATTACCACAAAAAGGAAAATACCATTGTGAGCATAGAATTCGGATGAATATAGTAGGTCAAATCTTTAAATTTTTACTCCTTCATAAAATATAATAAAAAAAACATAGAGATACCCTTAGTGTTAACTTTCATATCCTTGGTTTGAGCACCATCAAGGATTTTGATAGCAACTTCGTGCCAGTACGTAACGTGAACTTCTAATTTCACTTTCCCAAAACATTGAAATCCAATTGTTCTTACAATCCTGTAATTTAGTAAATCTTCGTTTTTTACAGTTTTCTTCGTTGATGATGATGATGATTATGATGATGATACCTTCGTCATATTATGGCTAGAAAATCTGCGATATATTAAAAACATTTTGGATTCTTATTACTGAACATATGTATGATTAATGACAACATATCATGTTATAATGAAAAATAAATATATTCAATGGTGAAACAATATATAAGTAAACAGTATAACACAATCATTCCCTAACGTAATCACAGACTTTAGCTGATATGGTATGAACACATATATGGAAAATTTTCTTCTTGATGTATAAGATACAAAGATTAGAAATGAGTAATTGTATACTGGAGTGCATGGACATATATATTACTTTGTAAAAGAAAATTTTGTTTTGGAGCTTTGAGCTTATGTAAGTCTAAGTCACACTGTTGAATCTACAATAGAAAGACTCACACTTATCCCATGAATCATTAATTAACAAAAAGTTAATTTCGACACTTCGGGCTAAATTAACTAGTTTCTGTTTTAAAAACCTAAAAACAATTTAAAACTACTAGTTGAAAGATGTAAACAGACATAATCAAACACAAAAACCACACAAAGATGTAACTAAAGTTGAATACATAATTGCGTTTAGTGTTTAGCACATTACTAAACGCAACAACCACGTAAAGACGTTAGTAGATGTGGTCTATATAACAATACGAATTTGTTACATTTTGTTTGTCTGAAATGATGGCCACATTTCTTCCATCACCAATATCTAAATTTGCTGTGAGAATTATAACAAACGATTCCCAATTCGAGTCATTTTCTATTTCAAGTACAGCCCAAGGTACTGGAACTATTCTATTATCTCCATCTCTTCGTATAGCAGATATAAGTTTTCCTTTGATATCCAATATTAGAAATGCACCGTCAAATCCTATAATAGCTCAACAAGTTCGTTTCCAAGTTTCTCTTTGTGATTTAAAACAAATGAACAACCGATGAAAGCTTTTCTTGCTTCCAATATTTGAACCCGGAGTAGTCTCAATGTCAAAAGTGGAGAACCGATTAGACTTCAAAACTTCAGCTTGAGAATGCCATATTCGTTCAAAATCAAATTCTAATTTGCTCTCTTTCTTTGGCCAATTTCGACTTTGCCTTTCCACATTGTTCTTCACTTACTTCAAGATTATACTCTCTCTTTATCTCACCAGCCATCTCTTGTTTCCTTAGCTTTAATTTTTTTCCCTTTTCCTCAAACCACCAAGCAATTGTTCGTCTCTTCAATAACTTACTATAACCGGACTTCAGACAAGTATGTTCATTAACAAGGATCTTTATTTGCCTCTTTTGAAGCCTCTTTTTATATGAACAATAACATTTCCATGGGCAATTGACAACAGTTGCAGAACATCTTGCACAAAGTCTCAATGTCTCCCACTTGTAAAGCTTAATAGCATATCTAGATTTTCGAGAATACCTTAAAATAGCTGTCTTAAAATGTTCTATAGAATTGAAAGTTTTCCCTAACATAAGCAGCTTATTCTCACGAATGGGTTCTATTATCGCTATGTCACAATCATCAGCTTCATCTTCCTCCGATGTGTAAGGATCTGGGATCTTTTGTTCTTCCCAAATATCATCACCAGTGTATCATGAATTAACACATAATCATCTCTTTCAGCTTCTCCAAAGAGTGTTAGAAAATCTTCACACATTTCCTCTTCAACCCCTAAACAATTTCCATCTTCCTCTTCGGATTCTTCTTCTACATATACCCATTCACATCCCTCTTCTTCTCTCTCGTCCTCTTCATAATCGTCACGAAGAGTAGCATAAATCGCATGGTTTAAACTTCTCAACATTTCAAATAGAAAAAAAAATTTAGAAAATTACAGATCGACAAACTCTCCCTTGTTGCAAAACTGTGTAAGGTTTAATATTGTGAGAAGCTTGTTTAAAGTTGAAACCCTAACCTACATCAAATTTAAACAAACGTAAGCCACTTAAATCAAACCCAAGAATAAGTTAATAACAAAATCAAACCAATAAGTTAATTGTATGCTAAATTCAAAACCAAAGGCGGGCTCAGTCTGACTATGAAGAATGGAAGGTAGCCCGAAACCTAACTACGGTTACTCATAGATTAAGCAGATCCAGGAATAAGTCACTAAAGTCACGAATGATATTTTCTACCACAGCTAATCTCAAATTCACAGGCTATAAGTGCTACGTGGATGCGTCCTAGAAAGACGGCGGCCTTTTCACAGGGGTCGTATGGATTTGTTTTCCAAATTAGTGGAGGGAGTATGTTCGGGATCAAGACAGATACATCAAAGCTTATCATCGTTGCACGCAGAGCTGGAGGCAGTCATTTGGACGATGGAGGCGCTGGTGGAGCTTCAGATTCAAGAAGTGGAGATATCATCGGATTGCGAGACAGTTCTTCAGGTTTTACAGTCTCCAGAGGAATGGCCGGCGTTCCTGCCGTATCAGGTGGACTTTAGGCGGCTGTCGATGAGGTTTACCCTATGTTCGCTCTCAGTTATCCCCAGGCTCCTAAATTATAAAGCAGATGCTCTTGCCAAGGCGTGTTTAGTGTCTGATTTATAATAGGGGGGTGTTGGTATCTTGTAATGCTTCCTGTCGTTGTCAAAAAAAAAAAAAAAAAAACCAAAGGCCTTTGTGAATGACAATGTTTTTTTGACATTTTTCTCATTTTAAATTTTATATAAAATTAGTAACAATACCTACCTTAAGTGTTGTTACAAATCATATGTTAATTTTATCCTATAATTTATAACATGTCCAAAATGAGACTTTCTTCTTTTTTTAAATATGAGATTTAAAGTAAAAATAAATGATAACCACAATTCGAACCGAAAAATAAAACTAAACTGAAATGTGACATGATTTCAACACTGTGACCCAAATTTGAAACCTTTGTAAGAAAATCAAACCTATAGAACAAAAATTCCAAATCCACTACGATGCATCGCATTGTGAGCGCTTTAAATTATTTTTATTTCTATTAAAAGTCTTTCACTATTAGAATATGAGCTTTTACTCAAAACCAATTCACATTAAGTTGAGAGACTCATATCTTATATATATTAGAAAATATTCCTTCCAACTTCCGATATGGGTTTAATATTTCCAAATATGCTTTCTCGAGATGATCGTTTTTTGGCCACAATCTCGTATGTTTGGGGATGGATCGACGACACCAATATTGGGTATAGGTTGTCGATAATTGGACCATTTTTGGTCGGATCGGGTTGGACTGTGATGATCATCGGCTTGATACCATATTAGAATATGAGCTTCTAACTCAAAACCAATTGACAATGTGTGGAGAGTAGAAAAGATTCCTTCCAACTTATGATGTGAGATAATATTCCCTAATACTCACAATCATCTTGTGATTCTTCAAAAGAGAGCTTCAGTAAAAAAAAAAGAGACAGAAACAGAGAAGCATCAAAATGATTCATCACCAAACTTCATCTATTACAAATCAAGTTTCAAACAACAGCACTTTTACTAAGCACAATAATTGATTATGGCACCCAAGAGAATCTAGTAAGTACTCGGACGAGTTAGCTCAACTAGAAGCACCCTAGAAAATTTTCTGAGAGGTCGTCGATTCGAGTTTCGTGCGGAGACGAGTGACCAAAGCCATAGCAAAGAGTCTCATAAATTCAAACTTTAAAGATCAAGAACTGCTATAAATTACTAAAGATATCCAATTCTTTGTTTAAAGCAGATTGGTATTACATAAACAACAAAAATCAAATTACCAAAGATATAAAGAAAGAGAACGATACATCGCTCAATAAGAAAGATCTATGGTTTGAAGAATGAGTTTACTTCAACTCTAAATTTTTTATGTGTTCTTATCACTAAACATATTCCAACAATTAAAAGGAATATGTAGAATATATTCCAAAAATTGTTTACTTGAGCCTTGAAATAAATATAGTTACGCCCTACATATAGCCCAATATAATAAAAATGTAGGGCTAACAAATTTATATATTTCATTATAATAAGAATAATAATAAATTAATCTTTTGATAATAATTGATAAGATTCTTTAACAAATTATTATTAATATCGTCATCTACATAATATTATTAAATTTTTTAGTTTTGATATATACAGATTTCTTTTAACTTAAATATATAAAAGTACAAATTTTAAATATAATAAAAGTATATAATATTGAAAAAAATTTAAATTTCTGGTTATTATTTGTTTTTTGGTAATATTGAAAAAATTTAAATTTGTACGTATTTCTCTGAAATTTCTTTGTTGAAACCTTGCAAACAAAACTCAATAATTGAAGTTAAGATTATAAATCTTTTGAAGGTATATACAAAAGAATTTAGTCAACCAATGATTATGAATATTTTCTAATTAACTCATATTTTTTTGTAGGACGATAAAATATCTCTATTGGTTGATATATATATATATATATATATATATATATCTTAATATCTTTTATTATAATTACACAATAGCATGGGGCACAATACAACTTTTATGTTTTACCGAGAATAACACATGATATATTTGTTGTATTAAAAAATAAAACAGGTATATCATATAGACTTAGTTATATAAATATATAATAATGATAAAAGCTATGTATGTTCAAATTTATATATAGAAAATCGTTATGAAACTAAAAATATAAAAAATAAAGGTTGTTAACCTTAAGTTTTTAATGCACAGATTTAAAATATATTCATTCTCCTGAATATACTAAAGATTAATAAATTACTATAACTGAAATTATAAGTTTAATTTCATAAATAAAAAAATGTCTACAATTTCACGAACATGAATCTAAAATCTAAATGAATATGTGTTTAAAATCCTAAATGAACGCAGAATCGAAAAGATTAAATGAATGTGGGTTTAAAATCTTTAACGAACATAGGTCTAAAAACCTAAACGACACACGTCAAAAAAGTTTCTATACAAAAAAATTAATGCATCAAAACCTAAATCAACATAGAACAAAAAATATATTGTGTGTACTAGTGCTTCTACGCATCACATTAAACCACTCAGAAGCATCACCTTCTGCCTATGTTAGAACATCTTGTGGGTTCATATCAGTACTTGAAAAATGCTTATTATTTCTTGCTTTCCAAGTCTACCAAATAATGTATGGGAAGATCTTTACATTTGCTTGATTTGGAATTCTCCAGAGCAGGTAATCAAGATTAGACAAACAAGTTTTTTGGGAATATATCTATTGCAAAGGAGACACAGGAAAGTACCCAATTTCAAGCCTCAGAGGGTATTCTAAAAGGGCATAGTTTATTATCTCCCACTTTGCACCGTGTATACTACATCTAGAATCACAATTGCTACTGCAATTATTCAGGTTTTCTTTAATTGTAGTGCAACCTGATGATGCTTACCAAATAAAATATTTAATTTTGTTGGGGCAATCAATATTTCAAATCTTTGTTTGTAAAGCTGGAGAATTTGGACCAAATCTCCCCACCTCCATTAAAGAATTTGGACCATGAATAATTAAAGAACAAAAATTAATTTTGACACTCCGAGCTAAATGAGCCAGTTTCTGTTTTACCTATGACAAAGCTGAATAAAAAACCTCAAAACAATTAGAATACTATTAGTTGAAAGACGTAAACACACAAAATCAAACACAAAACCACACAAAGATGCAACTAAAGTTGAATATATAATTGCGTTTAGTGTTGAACACATTATTAGACGCATCAACCACGTAAAGACGTTAATAGATGTGTTCTATGTAACAATACGAATTTGTTACATTTTGTTTGTTGTCTTCAAAGATTAAATAGGAAAAATATTACCACTAAAAAAGGAAAATACCATCGCGAGCATAGAATTATGATGAATATAGTAAGGTATAATCTTTTGATAGCAACTTTGTACCCAGTACATGCGTGAACTGCTAATTTCACTTTCGCAAAACATCCATATCCAATAGTTTTTACAATCCTGTAATTTGGTAGATCTTCTTTTTTTACAGTTTTCTTCGATGGTGAGATGGTGATGATGGTGATGATACCTTCGTCATATTGTGGCTAGAAAACATTAAATATATTAAAAACATTTTGATTCTTATTACTGAACATAAGTAAGAGAGAGAGAGAAATATCATCTTATAATGAAAAATAAATATATTCAATGGTGAAACAATATAGAACAAACCAACATATAATAAATACTGTCGAACTTCAAGATATTTCAATAATCTTAATTAGTTTTTTGTTGAGGAAAAATTTGCAGGTTTCTCTGATTATGCAAACCAATAAGTTGACATAAACTCATGTTTCTATCCAAGAAATATATCAATATTTCATTAGAAAACTGTATAACACAATCATTTCCTAAAGTAATCACTTACTCTACTTGATAACATAAAAACTGAAACTCAAGATTCAAATATGAACATATAGATGGAAAACTGTCTTCTTGATCGATAAGATAAAAACATTAGAAACGAGTAATTGTATACTGAAGTAAAATAAAATTTGTAAAAGAAAATTTTGTTTTGTAGCTTTGAGCTGATGTAAGTCTGAGTCACACTGTTGACGCTACAATAGAAAGACGTAAACAGACATAATCAAACACAAAAACCACACAAAGATGTAACTAAAGTTTAATATATAATTGTGTTTAGTGTGCATAACATTATTAAACGCAACAACCACGTAAAGACGTTAATAGATGTGTTCTCTGTAACAATGCGAATTTGTTACATTTTGTTTATCTGAAATGATGATCACATTTCTTCCATCACCAATATCTAAATTTGCTGAGAGAATTTTAGCAGACGATTCCCAATTCAAGTCACTTTCTATTTCAACTACAGCCCAAACTATTGGAACTATTACCGAGCCCCCAAATTGGTAAGTATTCTAGTTACATTTTTAAGAATATTTTAAAATTATGCATATTACATTTTAATATACTAATAACTTTTTTGTCAATACTTTTAGCAAGAGGAATCATGGGATACTCACCATGATATCCTTAACACTCTATACATCACCAAGAGCAACAAGAAAGAAGTTTTTGTTTACAAAAAAATTCGAGAAGATCTACAACGACGTCACTACAAAGGTGCAAGAATTAACACAATCCTACGGTGATGAAAATTCTGCTTCTAATTTAAACCATGTTCTAGGGTTCTCGATGTCAAAAAATCATGAACTAGCAAATTAAATTCTAAATTGATAGGGTTTGAGATGTCTTCTCTCAGAGCTTTATTAAGCCACATATCTCTGTAGATCTCATGATTACAATAGATCTCACGATCTATAGGATTACCATAGATCTTTCTATTGATCTCATGATCTCATCTCTTGAAAAAGAGACTAAAGGGACAAAAACATAAATATTATCAATTGGAGTCATTTTCTATTTCAACTACAGCCCAAACTATCGGAACTATTCTATTATCTCCATCTCTTATTATTGCAGCTTAAAGTTGTCTCTTTGTGATTTAAAACAAATGAACAACCCATAAAACCTTTTCTTGCTTCCAATATAAATATATATGTGTAATATCTTCGAAAATAAAATAAAATTAATTTATACATAACTTCAATTCCATTTTGATGTATACATAACTTAAATTCCATTTATAAGTAAATAAACTAATTTATCGTTTACGGTTTTAACCATAACGAATTTCTCGATTGATCGAGTGTGTCATAGTAGTTGTGTCCTTTCAAAATTATGACCTTATTAACTCAAGTCCAAATTTTTCTGTATACATAACTTAAATATCATATATAACTAAATAAACTAACTTAACGTTTAAAGTTACTACTATAACAAAATTCCCGATTGACCGAGTGTGTCATAATAATTGTGTCCTTTCAAAATTATGATCTTATTAACTATGAATTTATTGCAATCATGTTTAAAGTGGAAACTAACTCATAGTCTCATCAACTAATTAAAGTTCAAATTCTTATTCCCTAAAAAATTTAAATCTCATGTTTATTGCTACATTGAGTAACTTAACTTTCCAAATTAGAGTTATCATGAATATTTGGATTGATTTAGTGTATGTTTCATAAAAACTATGACATTTCAGCGTTAAGAGTTAATTTATCGGATACATATATCATAGTAATTTAATGTTAAAACACTAGATATATAATGCTTAAAACGAAAACTAATCGATTAGCATTAACATCAACCACCACAAGAAAAAAATTGTATTGTTACGTAATATTTCATCACAAGAACACATATTTCTTCGCAATACAAAGATATTGTTACCAAGTTGTGATGAATTGTAAATGGTTACAATATAAATGTCACAAATCCATATTGGTAACAAAAATGTCACCATATACTTGTGACGAATAAATTTAGTAACAATTTTGTCACATATCGATAGAAAATATAGTCACAATGATTCGTATCAAATAAAGTTTGTAACAAAATTATATATTAAACATCACAAATTATTACTAATATTCATAATTACAAAACAATTGTCACTGTTGACAAATAATTGCTCTTTTTCCTCTGTTTCTAAATTCACAACAACCAAGAGTGACAATGGTTTCACTTGAGCTGGAAGTGATGAATAACAAGGATAAGAATAATATCACACGAAAGAGACAAAAGAGAAGAAACAGCAGAACACTCACGACTTTAACGAGTTCAGTGAGTACTTTAACAACCTCACCTACATCTCGCTGAGACTATCCCCAAAATCCATTAAAATCAAAGTCACTAATACAAGAAGAATACAGAAACATAGACTCTCTTTACAGTGTGTTTAGTTTCTCTTATATTTCTCTCTTGTATTGACTCAAGAGCATACATGAACTAGCTTACACCTTTATGTATATCTTCTTTCTCTTCTTCTCCAATCAATCTAAGTGTCGCATCTCTATCTGAATGTGCTTTCTTATATGCATAACAAAGCTTCTCTTTAACCTTCTTTTTGCAGCTTTACAAGAGCTGCATCACCTCTGCAGTATGACCTGCAAAAGCCCATGATTTTACTGCAGCATCACAAGAAGATCAAAGATCAAAATTGACATTAATCATGTGTTCGCTCAGCTTTATTTTCTGCTTCAAGAAAGCTTCCTTGTGGTCCTGCAAAGGTAGAGGCTTGAGTCTCTCTTTTCTATTTATGGTAAATAAACAAAGAGATCAAGACTACACTTTTTTCCTAATCTTCATTACTAGTTCAGACAAAAATCCACCTAGTAATGACAGATTCAGCACCACACAGCACCACACAAGCAACTTCTGTTAAAGAACAACAAACTTTGAGAAATAGCTTTCTTCCTTTCGATATTAACTTGGATTCCAGTCCCGGAACCTGCATCCTATTACTCAGCCTTAACCTTTATCAAGTTCAAAGCAGACTAGAACTTGCTAATAGGTAGAATCTTGGTGAAAATATCAGCCGGATTAGTCAAGGTTGATATCTTCAAAACTTTCAAATCCCCATCTGGTATAACTTCACGGATATAGTGATACTTCACTTAATGTGTTTAGTCCTTTCATGGAATACATTGTTCTTTGAAAGAGCAATGGCACTCTGTGAGTCACAATAGATTTCCACAGATTTCTAATCATATCCAAACTCAGTTAACAGAACTTTAAGCCACACAACTTCTTTTACAGCCTCATTCAAGGAGATGTATTATGCCTCAGTGGTGGATAGGGCTACCACCTTCTGTAATCCTGATTTCCAACTGATAGTGTTACCTCCCAAAGTAAACATCATTCTACTAATGGATCTACTTCTATGTGGATATGTTGCATATGTAGAGTCACAGTAGCCTTTCAAGATGAAGCCTAAACCTTTTTCATAACACAACTTGGTTTTCTGAGACCCTTTGATGTATCTTAATACCCACTTGACTCCTAACTAGTTTTCTTTGATAGGTTTACTCATAGATCTACTAATTATACCCACAGGTTAAGCCAAGTCTGGTCTACTACCATGCATGGAGTACATAATGCTTCCTACTGCATTTGAGTATGGCATAGACTTCATGAACGACTTATCCATTTTCAATTGTTCCTCTGTACCTGCAGCTATCTTTAGATGATATCCCTAAGGTGTTGTGACATATTTAGCTTACTCTATTTGATACAGGTCAAGAACATTTTTCAAGTAATTTCTTTAGATAATTTCAGAGTTCCTTTCAATCTATCTCTCATAATTTACATCTCTATAATTTTCTTAGCTGGTCCAAGGTCCTTCATTTCAAACTTGACACTGAGTTTCCTTATTAATTCTGAAACATCACTTTTATCGTTGGCAGCAACTAACATATTGTCCACGTAGATAAGAAGGTACATCATAGAGTCATTTTCAAGAGCCTTAGTGTAAGCACAATTATCTCTTTGACTCCTTTCAAAAACAATCTCCTTCGTATAGCTATCAAACTTCTCATTCCACTTTCCTGGAGACTGTTTGAGACCATATAGAGATTTGTTCAACAAATGTACTTGTTCTAGCTTGAAATCTTTCTCAAAACCTTCTGGCACGTCCAAGTAGATTTTCTCATCTAATTCTCCATGCAGTTTTGACATCTAATTGTTCAAGCTCCAAATCTTCTTCAACCACAACAGCCAACAACATCCTTATAGATACATGCCTAACTACTGGAGCAAATATATGAGAGTAGTCCACTCCTTTTTTCTGTATACCGTTTTGCAACAAGTCTTGCTTTGAATCTATGCTCTTCATCATCAGGGATTCCATGCTTAAGTCTGAATATCCATCTGCAACCAATCACTCTCTATTCCTTAAGTTTGGAAACCACAGTCCATGTATTATTCTTGAGCAGAGATTCCATCTCTTCAAGCTTTCCTTGTTTCCAGACATCCCATTTATCACCTTTCCATGGATCTTGATAATTCGTAGGTTAAAAAACCTCACCAACAACAGTAGTGGTAGAACCTCAGATGGGAAATCACTGATCATTAGAGATTCACTAAGATAGCCTTCATCATCATACCTTTCTGGAGCCCTTACTTCTCTTTTCGTTTTGTCTTGGGCCAAATGATAGCAATTTGGAGTCTCTGCAACCTGTTCATTTGAAATATCCGCAATATCTTAATGATGAATTGCATTTTCTAGAGTTTCTCGTCTTGGAGATCTCATTTCTTCTGAGATATCTCCACATGAGTGTATATCACCTGCAATTTCAAGGTTAAAGTCCAAGAATGAATGAATTTGACGATTCACCTTAATCATCTGTGTTTGACAGAAGAGCTTACAACACATCCGTATATACTACATTTTCTTGAAATATTAAATTTCTGCTGATTACACACTTCCTTTATATTATCAACCATAGCTTGTACCCTTCGACCCCTGAAGGATACCCAATGAGAACTCCTTTCTTTGTTCTTGGTGTCAGATTCACTTCATCAGAGTGAACAAATGACAAGCAACCATACCTTCTCAGATAGTTGTATAAAGGTGTTTTTCCAGACCATTTCTTATGAGGTATTTCATTGTTGATAGCTGAAGATGGCATCTTGTTTATCAAAACGAGGGTTGCGTGAGTAGCCTCTGCCTAGAAGGATTTCGGGAGACAAGAGTCACTCAATAAGCTTCTTACTTTCTCAAGAATGGTTCTATTTATTCGTTTTGTAACGCCGTTCTGCTATGGCGTATAAGCACAAAGTCCTATGTCTTATAATCCCTTTTTGCTTGCAGAACCTTTTGAATAGATGATTACAGAACTCAAGCTTATTTTCAAATCTTAGAAACTTGATCTTACATTCAGCTTGATTCTCTACCTGGTTACTCCATCTACAAAAGCTTTAAATTCCTTATCTTTTTGTTTCAAGAAATATACCCATGTCTTCCTTGAGTAGTCGTCAATAAAAGTGAAAAAGTATTGACATTCGCTGAGAGACATTGGGACTAAAGGAGTTCCACACAAATCTAAATGGACATAGTCAAGTTTATCATTGGTGTCGTAAGTAGCAAAGCTAACACTTACTCTCTTAAATCTTGCATTTGCACAATCTTCACACAGCTCAAGATTTGAGATCTTCATTATGTCCAGAATATCTTTCATCACCAGTATTGTCATATTCTTCTGAATCATATGGCCTAGTCTCTTATGGAACAATATAGTGTCATCCAGTGACTTTTCTATTGTTAGAGATTCTCCATGTTCTCGCCTCCATTACATTAGCACAAAAAAATTTGATAAACGTTTTCAAAAATCATAAAAACGAAGTGTTTAGGCATTGCACTTAGGATTGAGACTATAATTGCATTGGAAATTATGAGATTAAATGCCATATAGACTACTGGTTTGACATGCTAGAATCACTGCCCTCATTGATAGTTGTTGGCTTTATTCATTCCTTGTTTTGAAAGTGAAAGTTGAACAATGCTAGGAATTTTTTGATTCAATAACATGCCTTGATTGAAACTGTTGTGATTTGATGCTCATCCTTGCTAAGTGGTAACCTTAAACCTGAATGTTAGTTATTATGTCTTTGCATCAACTTAGAGTTTGTGGATTACTTAGAATACTTGGATTATTTTTTCCTTCATACTTCCACTCCAATATTGCACATTTGTCTTCTTTCAAACCATAGCATGCTTGTGTGTGATTGTGAGGTTTGGTTTACGGTCTAGCTTGGCATAAAGTTTTTTATGTGAGAATCGACAAAATCATGGCTTTATGTAATTTCTGGTCCATGATTTTTGGATCAGACTAAGATTTGGTGGGTAGTTTTGATTTCTGTTGGATGTGGGAATGCTTGTGTCTAAGCAGGAAAATAATGAAAAGGAACAAACGGAAAAGAAAAAGGTCTAAGTGTTAAAAATCAAGAATCGAAGTAAGCCTGGGGTAAAAGTTTCTCAATGACGCTGCTTGTTTTTTAGGTAAACTGGACGGTCCCGAGGACACATCCAAAAAACGCAATTCTTTTCACCTTACTAACTTGCTTACTGAGAAAAACTCCAATGAAGCTACTCGCATTACACACCTTTTAAATTGCAAGAGGAAAACTGCCGATAAAAAAAATACAATGATACCCTAGAAAAGTAGGGAGAAATCAGTTTGAAAAGAACATAATAAGAGGAAAGAACCACGGTATGGTGGGTACTTCGTGTTGAGAATGAGTCCATGTGTCTATTGATTTATATTATTTGGATAAGGCCGCACTTAGACTTATAAGACGTTTGTGTCGTTATCTAGAGTTAGGATGATTTTAGAGTTAGGATGTACTAGTTGTTAAGTCTAGGGGAAGTATAAGG
>JAKUCM010008221.1:0-16798 GCA_023374145.1 Lepidium sativum
TCTGTAAATTATGGGTGGATCCAACATGGGATGAGAAGTCACTCAAATCGGGACTTGGTTGGCATATTAAAGACATCAATGGGGAAGATCTGGCAAACAAATCATTAGTTAGAAACTTAACAATTAAAACGTTATATATAGAAACAGTAATGGGATCGCTGATGGATTGGCCCAATATGTATCAGACTTTGAAGCCTTAATCTATGATATTAAGAGATTTTGACCAAGAAAAAATAAAAATTGTTGGAAAAAGAAAACTTTCACCATTACAAAATTGTTGATGTGAGGATAAAATTTTGAGATGGAGAATGACTTTAAAAAATATTCAAAGATATATAAATGTAAGTTGGTTTAACATTTTGGAGCTATTAAACTTTTAAAGTTTACTAATTTTAATTTAATATTTTTCAGTGACAAGAAGATTACATATACAATATCAATTATTTTAAGGAAAACATAATTCTTTACCGGTTTTTTACAAGAACCATTAGATATAATTTTCCAAAAACATGAAAGATTTAAATGTTAAAAATAAGCAACGTCTCCAATAGCAACAAGAATATCAAACCATTTGTACTGATTTCTTCATTTAAAGTGGCAAAAATACTAAGTTGTATTAAAGAAATTAATAGAAGCTTGAAATCCATATTGTTATCTATAAGCTATAGTATGAGATTCAAGATCTACTGTTTTTGATTTACAATGCACACTCAAATTTATGTTTGGACCTATGTCATCGGTCATAAATCATAATCACTTGTTGATTTATGGCTGCTTTGCATAACACAACACTATGTGAAAGAAATAATATAAAAACATATGTGAGACTTTCTGATAAAGATGATGATGAATTTATTGTTTTTGTTTTGGTTTTCTATTGTAAAATTTTTCTTGTAACTCTTTTAATTATAGTCAAAACCAAACTCACATTTTATTAATTATATTGCTTTAAAATATTTTTTTTGTAAAAAGCAAAACATTATCTATTTATTTGATTTTTGTCCACTTTTTTTCTCCTCTATTCTGTTTTCTCTATATCTTTGAATAAAAGTTAAATCAAAGCTAAATGTTTTTCTAAAAAATACAGGATTTTTCTACAGATATTAAAATTTAAAATTTTGAAAAATAACAAAAAGATATTATGAACATCGAATAGGTGTTAACAAAATTAAATAAAAGTCTATTTTCTAGTTATATTCTATTTTATTTCACTTTTAATTAAAGCTATATTTTCTAAACTTCTTCTCTTCCTCTTTATTTCATTCTTTTCCACCACACCCCTTCTCTTCTTCTCCATCTTATCCTCATTATTTTCTTGATAGAACGCGAAGGAAAAGCAATCGAGTGGCTCTTACGAATTTTATTGGATTTATTATTTCTTACATCGACATGCTAAAGTCACAGCCGTTTGCATTAAAAAAATATATTAGCCAATGATTTCTTAGCACGTTAGATTATGGCTTAATGTAAACTAAATATACATCCCATAAATTTACATTTTTTACAGTTTATATTCTACATAAAAACTTTGTCCAGTTCTCGCTTCAATTTCATTTCAATCGTATAAAAACTTTGGTAGGCTGTAGCTCTTATTGTGTTAATTGGTACTAATCGTCCTAGAATTTCTGGTTTCTGTGATTAAATTGTTAAGAAATACTTAAACACTGCAGAAAATCTTTATCTAAAATATTTTTAGCGAAAATTATTTACCATTTTTTTGATCATATACTGTTGAATACATTGTCCCGAAGATATTTACCAATTTATTTTGAGTTGAAAACTTATAATATTTATGGTATAGAGTTCAATATTTGGAGACATACTTAATATGTTTTTTTTTTATGATATTTGAAAATGTTACGGTATACCATCTATGACCCGAAGTAATATGTTTGAATCTGATAAAAATCTTACACCGCAATAACTATGTATAGTTCTTCCTATAAAACTAACATTTGATCTATAATGAAAACTTGTATCGCCTGATATTACTTTTCTAAACTTTGATTCGTTTTTTTGGTTGTTAACACTACTTTGATAATATAATTGTTGAAATTTTTTTTTGTTGAATGGTTGATGAAAAATTTGAGATGGAGAATGAAGATGAATGACCTAAAGTATATACTTAAAATATATGATGTAGACTGATTTTACATTTTAAAGCTATAGAATTTTTAAAACTGTTAACTTTAATGTAATATTCTGAATGATAAAAAAGATTATATATAGAGTATCATTAATTCTAAAGATAACATATCTTTTTATCGGTTTTTCTACATGGACCACTAAAATCTAATTTTCTAAACATATGGATGTATATGGAATTATTAATAAACCATGTTTTTTGTCAATATTAAATCACAAACTGATCAGTCTATTAGTCAAGTTCATATATACTATAGACAATAAAATTTGATTTTTGAATATGATAGGTTGTATCTTTAGTGCTTATCATCTGCCAATAAATAAGGGTCACTTACATAATAAACCATGTTTTTGTTAACCACTTCCATGCTTTTATTTAATTTTGTGTTTATGTTCGTATATGTGATTAAATTTTTATTTTATGCTTGTAATTTTTATTATTATTATTATTATTATTTATGAAATTGATCATTAAATTTTACTTATTAAAAGATAATTTTAAATTGTAAGAAATGTTAAATATTTTTTACAATTATGTCCAAATTTTTTAAAATAAATTTTAAATTGACTATTAAATTTTTTAATTGTAATAAATGTTAAAATGTGGTCAAACTATTAGTGTTAACTAGATTATGTTGCCGAGGATATGTGGCCCAGTGGTGTAGTCACTTTACAAATCCTCAAGGCACCATGGATCGAATCCCATACCTGCAGTAATAAGAGTGAGATTTAAAGTCAGTAGACTAATTGACAAAAAAACTAAATTATGTTAAAGAAAAAATTTGACCAATTTTTAAAAGAAATTATTTGGTTATTAAATATTGAACATGACCCATTTGAATATAAATATCACCATAAGTTATTAAATATTGACCAAATGTTTATTTTACCATATAATTTCGATGAAGAGGTTTTTTATCTTTTGACAAATACTAATATCAGAAAGTTTTAATCTTTTGACCATTTATTTTAAAACATTTTCCAGATTAAAGTATATAATTGCAGAAATCCCTATATGTCGAATGTATGGATTTAAATAACAAAATAAGATCATTCAGAATTTTAATATTTAAGCATAAGAAACAAGAAGGAATGACATCATATTAGGAGCCGTAAACTCATAAATTGTTACTAAGAAATCGGTTCCTGTTTTGATATTTCTTTGAAACATAGATTTTCAGGTTCACATGGAGATCTAATTCATACGAACAATTTACTAAGTGGAATTTTATTATTTTCGCAACAAATCTCATTTGATCAAAAAATACAATTTTACACTGACCATGTCAAATAAGTATCACCGATTGTCAAACTTAACTAACATTAAGCATCTTTAGTGATTTGACTAATGGTGATACTAATTTGGTGTGATCAATATAAAGTTTGTATTTTTTTGTCGATATTGGGCCACAATTGGCCGACCTATTTGCAAAATTTCTACATAATATTGGCGGTAGGACTCGATCCCTGGATGTGCAAGTGGGTCTAACTATTACAAACTTATCACATGTCACTAAATTAAATGCCACTTGCAAGAAGTTTATTTTAAATTTGTCAAAAAACGGATAGTTTGTTATTAAATTGATTATTTTCTCTCTTTTTTTTCTTTTTTTTTTCTATTCGGTGGTTCTTGATAATGGATGACCTCAACTTTCTCGCCACGTAAGCGTTGACTTGATGTTCTGTACATGTGAATATTATTCTAACATGTAATTTTGTAACACAATATACAAATTATAAATCTAAGTTCAAAATGTAAGAGATTGTATATATTTTAAACATAATACTTATCATTGTAGCATATTAAAAAATCTTACCAACTATAGAACAATACATCTATGATATTGTTTATTTAGTTAAACTTGTATTACCTAATTGTATTTTTTCTTATTTGGCTTGACTTATATAAACATATTAGGATTATACTTGCTGCATGATTTGTTTGTTTTGATTGTTTTTTTAACCGTGTTTATTTGATAATATATTTAGTAGTTATTATTGTTTTTTTTCAACACTATAAAAATTTGGTGTATACATAACAATATTATATAGCATTTTGTGTTATGGTAAATATCACTCTTTTTTACATAGCATTTTCAAATGTGTAAACGCTATGTTTTGATTATGGAATATTTTATTTGGGTAACACTTTTAGCTTAATGTAGTATTGATAGCACTAATCACTTTGTAAACGTTGTTTAATGTTTATGCAGAAACTAATATTTTGAAATTTTTTTGCCCCAAAATTCTTGACACTGCTTCCTCCATTGACAGTGTTTCATTCGATTGTATCTCATTTCATTCTTCATATATAACTTTTCATCATCTCTTTCCACTTAACCTCACAGTAAAGCTGAGCGAACTAGGTTAGTCAATATCTGGGTTACTGATACTACAAGTTTTAACCCTTTATCCTACTGCAAGTGCCCAACAAACGAAATAGTATTTAGGGATCGAATCCATGAAGATCAATTATTACACTAACGATTGGATTATTTAACTAGAGCTAAGTTAATGGATACTTTGAGTGGAATCGATTGTAACTAGGAAATGCAGTAGTCTTGTTCTTCCCGTAAGCTATCATAAAGGGGAACAAAATCGTCAATTCGTAGTCTCAAAAGGTGGTCTGCAATTCCATTATCTACGCCTCTTTTGTCTTTGATCTCAAGATCAAACTCTTGCAGTAACAACACCCAACGAAGCAGCATAGGCTTAGCATCTTTCTTGGAAAAGAGATATTTAAGAGCAACATGATCCGTGTGTACAATAACCTTAGAACCGACAAGATAAGATCTGAATTTCTCAAAGGAAAAAACGATAGCCAAAAGCTCTTTTTCTGTAGTTGCATACTTCCGTTGAGCATCATCAACTGTTTGACTAGCATAGTAGATTACATGCAACTTCTTGTCTTTTTTTCTGTCCCAAAACAGCTCCAACTGCATAGTTACTCGCATCACACATAATCTCAAATTGTAGTTCCCAATCTGGTGGCTGAACTATTAGTGCACTAACTAAAGCTCCTTTCAAGGTCATGAAGGCTTCCTCGCACTCTTTGGCAAACTCAAACTTAACATCCTTGCATAGCAATTGAGTGAGTGGTCTGGCTATCTTCGAGAAATCCTTAATAAACCTCCTGTAGAAACCGGCATGACCGAGAAAACTTCTGATTTTCTTGACTGTGGTTGGCGATTTCAAGCTTGTCATTACTTCAATCTTCGCCTTGTCAACCTCGATTCCTTTCCCTGATATCTTGTGACCGAGTACAATCCCCTCTGTAACCATAAAATGACACTTCTCCCAATTTAGCACTAGATGCTTGTCTTGACAACGTTGCAAAGATTAGAAAGACAACAAGAGAAAGAAGAACCATACAGAGAAAAGTCATCCATAAAAACTTCCATAATATCCTCAATCATATTAGTGAAAATCAACATCATGAATCTTTGAAAAGTAGCTGGAGCATTGCATAACCCAAATTGCATTATGCGATATGCAAATATACCATAAGGACATGTGAAAGTCGTCTTTTCCTGATCGTCGGGATGAATGGGAATCTGAAAAAAAACCTGAATAACCATCTAAAAAGCAATAATAAGAATGGTTATCCAATCTCTCAAGCATTTGATCCATGAAGGGCATAGGAAAGTGATCCTTCTTAGTAGAGAAATTTAAAGTTCTGAAATCAATACACATCCTATGACCCGTGACAGTTCTGGTAGGTATCATTTCATTATTTTCATTCTTGACTACATTAATGCCTCCTTTCTTATGTACGACATGGACATGACTAACCCAATTACTATCGGATATAGGATATATGATCCCCGCTTCTAACAATTTCATTATCTATTTCTTGACAACTTCTTTTAGATTCGGATTCAACCTCCTTTGGTTCTCTATAGAACTCTTAGACTGATCGATCAGATGTATCCTATGCATGCATAACTCAGGTGAAATACAAGGGATATCATCTAATGAATAACCTATAGCCCTACGATACTTTCAAAGTTCTCTAATAAGCGTTTCCGTTTCAGAACCATTTAACTTAGCATTAACGATTACATGATATGTAGAATTAGAACCCAGAAACACGTACCTTAGCCATGTTGGGAGAGTCTTAAGCTCGACTATGGGGGATTTTAACTCACTCCAAGGGTCTGTCAAAGCTGAAGGTACGGACGGTTTTGGAGGGTCTAAAACTGCATAGGCTATCATCTCCTCAATCTGCTTACGCGAATCCAACATTATGGTATAACTTGTTGCTTCGTCGTTTGCAAATCCATATTTAGACTCTATCCTTGTGAGTGCCAGCTCAAGAGGGTCCTCAACAAATATCTCTTCATTCAGTTCTTCTGCAATTTCTTCAGAAGTGTCAACAGAAAAAGTGAGGCCATTCAACATCGGTTTCTTAAGCATCTTATCCATCTCAAATCTCATCTTCATATCCCCTAGTTGTAGATCCATTCTTCCATTCCTTACATCAATCATAGCACCTACTGTTCTGAGAAAAGGTCAACCTAAGATGAGAGGGTCCTTAGGTTCTTCATTTAGCTTCAACACTACAAAATCTGTTGGTACTAATGTATTCCCAACTTCAACATCAAGATCCTCGAGAATACCCACTTGATATTTCACTGAACGGTTTGCAAAGATAAGAGAGATCTTGGTTTGCTTGAAGTTCAAGAATCCTAACCTTGATGCTACATAATATGGCATTAGGTTTACAGCCTAGATCACACAACACACGCTCAAAAGTACAAATCGTCCAGGATCTTCTTCTTTCTTAAGGGAATCGATTTTGCAGTCTAGAACTGCAATCTTGCGTGATCATCATCACTAGGATTTTGACATAGCTCTTAAGTGAAGGTATCATCTGCAAGGCACCAACATAAGGTAACCGAATAGACGTATCCGATAATAACTCCTTACATTTGGTGTTCTCCAAGTCCTTTTTAGATTTCTTCGGTGGGATGGAGTATGGTGGTACTAGTACGTATGATCTCTCAGGTGCTGCTGATTGCTTATGAGGTACTGATGCTGGCGATGGTTCTCCCTCAGGCACTGGAGACTGCTTTGGTGTCGGCGTAGATGTGGCTGTTTCCTCATAAATCTCTTCAACCCTATCATCCTCAACATCGACCACTACTCTCTCTTGTCTCGATTTTTGGAAGTTTGCTTCATGTTCCCTACTACTTCTCAACATAACAGCATTACAAACTTGATGATCATTCAAACCCAGAAGGGAGGTTGTGTTTTCCACCTTAAACATAATATAATCAATCCTAGAACTCAACTCTGAGTACATCACTCCCATCTGATTTTTTATTTTGGATGTAGTCCTAGATTGTCCCTGAATGACCTGCTCCAATAAAACCTTAATCTCATCATTAGATGAAGGAGTAGGACTTGCTGTTGTCTTTTGCTCGGTGTAAAGTACTTCCGATTGATGGTCCTGAAGATTAGATTTCTTCTATGATGGATAAAGCTTAACAAAATTCCTCTTAAAATCACTTAAAGCTATGAACTAATCTAATTTCTCACCTATCCCTGTGATTTTGTCCATCTCAGATGAATATTCTTCGTGATCACGTAAATCCCCTATACTCACAGCCAAATTCTCAATCGGTTGAAAAGCGCTATTACTCGTGTTTGTAGTGAAATCTCCCTTGCTCGAATCATTGAGTAGCTTCTTGAAACTCCAACTCAATCCGCTATAGAAGGAGTTCAGAACTTGTTCATCACTGAAACCATGGTGTGGAAAATCCCTTCTATATCCTTTCAACCCATCCCATGCTTCTCCAAAAGACTCATCGTCTCTTTGATGAAAGTTTGAAATCTGGTTCTTCAACTTAGCAATCTTTTCTTTGGTAAAGAAGTGATCAGGAATCTTGTTTCTAACTTGTTCCCATGAAGTTAACGACCCTGCTGGTAAAGACTGAAGCCATTTGGTCCCCTTTCCTTAAAAAGAAAACTTGAAAAGTTTGCACTTAGCATAGTCCTCAGGGATTCCTTTAGATGCTGTTGTACTGCAGATTTCCTCAAAGTTTTCGAGATGATCTATAGGGTTTTCAGCAGGGAAACCGTGAAAGGTAAATTGTCTAACCAATGCTATCAAAGGAGGACTAAACTCATAATCAATGCAACCCTCTGGTAAACTAACAGAAATCACAGATCGACATTGATGTAGTTGTGAGGCGTTTCTATTTCACCGATGACCCTTCTTGGCATCTGTTATATCCTAGCATCTCTTTCCCGTTTCAGCTCTTCAATCTCTCGCCTTAACTGTTGTAATGTAGCTTCCTGGCTCGTGGAATCAGCTATGCTTTCCTCTCCGTCAGTCATTATAAAATCAATACCTGATAAAACAAAAAAAAAGAAATAAAAACGAAAGGTAAACGAAGGTGTCTTAGTCTCTAACTCAATAAATAATCGAAAAGTAATGTTATTGATCCTCGACAACGGCGCCAAAAACTTGATACTACAAGTTTTAAGCCTATATCCTACTGCAAGTGCACAACAAACGAAATAGTATTTAGGGATCGAATCCACGAAGATCAATTATCACACTAACGATTGGATTATTTAACTAGAGCTAAGTCGATGAATACTTTGAGTGGAATCGATTGTAACTAGGAAATTTAATGTAAACAATATCTAAAGCATCAAGCTTAGGGAATTCATAAGGAAGTCAAGGTTAGGATGAGGAATCTATTCAGGCAAGTTCAATTCCGTTCTCGACTAAGAAATAACAATTAACTAACCTACTCTCGCAACGATAATCACTATGCCTAGATCCTAGAGATCCTAACTCTCGTTGGTTTTAGAATTCTAACCATGCAGTATTGGCAGTTCTTAAGTGTCCACAATCCAACCTAGCATCAACTCTCGTTGGTAGTGAAGGAGTTGCTTACCTAGAAAGATTCTGATTCTTATTAGACTTCTGGGATAATAAGTAACCTGAGATCATAGATTAGTTAGCTACTCTAATCTAAGTATTAACCATGTTTCTAGGCTGAGATTCCATAGTCGAAACCTATTTTTTCCTCACCCTTAAATCCCTTAAGATCCTTAGAATACCCTAAACTTGACTATGAACTACTCAGACATGGAAATAAAGAACAAGTAAGCAATTGTAAAGAAATTCATTGAAAACTCAGAATAAATGGAATAGAGGTTTAGGAATCCTTCTCCAATGATGTAGAGATCTGAATTCTTCTCCTCTAGGTTACAACAAGAGTCTGTTCCAAAGCGTCCTTAAAAACGTGTTTTTAACCTAATATATAGAGTAAACCAAACTGGTACAAAAAAGAAGGAAATCTGGTTTTCACTTCGCAGGGTCTTGGATCGATCGATCATTCAACTGCTCGATCGATCAATGTTCTCATTTGATGTGAAGCTTCCGTATCGTGCACAACATCTTCTTAAATAGCTCGATCGATCTCTGAGTGCTTGGTCGTGCAGTGGATCGTGCGCATGACAGAGACGGATGGAGGTTGATCGTGTCAAGCATGAGAAGTCGGTCAATGGATCGAGCGCAGTTTTCCCTATCTAAAGTTGCGATCGATCGATCTTGGTGTTGATCGATCGATCATTTAGCTCATAGTGGTAAAATCCAAAGTTAAGCTCCAATCTTTCTCAGCATGTGGAATCCAAAGTATCCTTGCGTTTTGTACCTAAAAAGAATCTAAAAACACAACAAATACTAAAGAAAACATATGAATTAGTAAGCTATAAGTCAGTATAAACGAGGTATATCAGTTACTCAAATCGAGTTTGGGTTTTTGCATTGTCTATATCTGTTACCAATTTGTTTTGACTGTTTTGTTTTTTTACATGTTGCTTTTGTGTTTGTTTGAAGCAAATGTATATCAAATTTGTTCAGGATTTCGTTCGGTTCAGAGACTTTGATTCATGGCTACAGTTTCCCCAATTGATCTCTTTCAATTTGTTTTGGGTTTCAAAAGTGAAGATTTTGGTCGGTGTAAGATTGAAGCAAAGGTACAAGATACTGTAAGGTTTTTCTTTTCACATTGAGCTTTCGATTGAAGCAAGGAAGATAGGTAATCCTCTCAACATGTTGTGCTCATGTACTGATTGCCACAATGTCAGCCATCAGCCAGTAAACACATTAGTTGAATATCTGGTCATTAAGGGCATGGATGAGAAGTATAAGAGAAATTATATCATTTGGGTTGTGTCGGCATTTGAAAAATATTTATCATTTCTTGCTTTCCAAATTTGTCAGCTGAACCAAAGGAAAACCTTCACATCTATGCGATCTAGAATTCTCTCCTCCTTTGCACAAAAATTAACCACGTGGTCGTTCCCTAGTTGATCTTACTTCACGATGCCATTCAAGAGCTAGATGATGAAAACATGCTTTTGTTTTAGTTATTTTTTTTGAAACATAGATGAGACACTTGAAAAATACTTTTGCAATTAGACATGGACATAGGTAAAATAAAAAAATTGGTTTTCTTATAATTATACATGGACATAAGTTTATCTCTGAGATGACAGAATTTAAACTAGTCATGGGAAAATTCAAACTACTCATGAACATAAGTTTAAACCAGGGAGATGTACTCGTAACAAATTAAAAAATTTATACATGGACATAGCTGAAAGTAAGTATAAAGACATTGACTATATTCAAATACTATTTAATGAAAAAACTATGAATGGGTTAACAATTATACAACTGGAGATGGACAAATAATCCTTGGAAGAAAAGAAAAGGTCTTAACCTTTCCCGACGATACTATATATCATTTCACTGTTAATCAAACAGACATAGACATGTATTTGTTATGTTACTATTTCTGCTTATAAAAGTCTACATGGAATTTATCATTAATTTTAGTCAAATAAGTTGTAATATTAGTAATACATTTTTTTACCCCCTATAAGATAAAGACATGATTTAATGTGTAGACATAGCTAGTATATCAAGATAAAGACATAGACTAATGTGTAGACCATCCGATAACACTATTATGTTATTTTTATGTTAATTACAAATAAAATAAAAAAATGAACAAATTTGCAAATTATAAAAGTTGTTATCCAATTAGACATGGACGTACGTATAAATGTTATTCGTCATATACATTGACGAGATAATGACATTTTTATGTTTAAGTAGATATGGACATTCAGTTAATTAGTATACAACTAGACATGGACAAATATTGTTACAAAATAGACATGGACTTTGTCTTTAGTTTCTTCATCTAGACACAAATAAAAACTTGATCCCTTATGATGTTGCAATATCTCATTAACTGCTAATCAAGTAGACATGGATAAATGATGTAGTTGATTAGGCATGGATTAATTTGTAGACAATCTGATGTTAATACAATGACATTCTTCTGTTAATAACAAACTCTAAAATAAAGACATAGACATAGCTGATGAACTGTTATTCAAGTTGACATGAACATATGTATAATTGATTATGACATAGGACATGGATAATATTGACTGCTACTAAAATAGAGTAAAACTTTAGGTTTATTATTATTCAACTACATATGGACAAAAACTGGTATACAACATGACCATTATTGTTAATTTAGTCAACTAAACATGGACGCATGTCTAAAATTAATATAAACAAACAAATACCCATTTTTTGTTTTCTTATAAACCAATTTGGATACCTTTATCCAAAAAACCCTTATGCCAACGACAAACCCAAAATTTATCATCAGTGGTCCTTCTCTTGAGATCCAAAATCAAACATTTAGAGAACATAACCTTTTTCAAACAACACTCTGAAATCTCTTTTTCAATTACCCGCAATCTCGGAATAGTTTCTACTAAATGCTTCTTGTGAACAATTCCAAAAGCAAAATCCAATGAAAACCCTATCAAATCCATATTTTTGGTTAACTTTATTCAATCAAGGAATCCCTTACGCAAAACACAATGAAGGTCATATCCTCTTTGAATCCCTATCAACGAAGGTCTTTAAATTAGATAAGCATAGAAAATGGACATATCCTCTTCGAAACATTCAGAAAGAAAAAGTACAACTAAATGACAAAAAAATCTTATACAATTGAAGGTCAATATTTTCAAAGTTACAAACCCTATTTCGAACAAACCCAAAATTCCCTTTTCACTTATTCATTTTAACTTTCTCTTACCCTAATATATTTTTCTACCCGAGCATTTTGAAGATTTAATTGTTAAGTATGTAAGTATCTATATTTACTATTGAGATTTAAATATTCATGTTAGATAATGATTACATACTTACAATATAGAGCAAAAAATACTTAAATATTGCAGAAAATATTTATCTAAAATATTTTAGCGAAAGTTATTTACCATTTTTGACCATATATTATTGAATAAATTGTCTGATGGTTACCAATTTATTTTGAGTTGGAAGTTTATAATATATTATGGTGTAGAATCCAATATCTGGAGACGTACATAATATGATTTGTTGTGAGATTTGGAAATGCTAAGTTATACCATCTACGACCCGAAGTAACATGTTAGAATGTGATAAAATTCTCACACCAAGATAATTACATATAGCTATTCTTATTAAACTAACATTTGATCCATAATGAAAATTTGTATTGCGTGATATTACTTTTCAGAACTTTGATTATTTTAACACTACTTTTGATAATATATGGAGAATGAAAATGAATGACCTAATGTATATACTTAATAAAATGATGACGACTGATTTGATATTTTAAAGCTATAAAAATTTTAAAACTGTTAATTTTAATATAATATTTTGAATGATGAAAAATATTGCATATAGAGTACCATTAATTCCAAAGATAACATATCTCTTTATCGGTTATTCTACATGGACCACTAGATCTAATTTTCCAAACACATGGATGATTTACACATCCAGTGTAAATGTCTCTCCTAGCATCAAGAATATCAAACCATTTAGACTGATCTTTCCATACAAAGTGACAAAAATACAAAGTTGTATTGAAGAAATTAATGGAAACTTGAAATCCATAATGTTGTCCATACGCCATAGTATGAGATCCAAGATCTTTGTTTTTTGATTTACAGTGCACAATTAGATTGATGTTTGGACTTATATCATTGATCATGTTCACATTTATATTTTCGCATAATACAATACCATGTAGAAGGAATGATATAAGAACATATGTGATTATTTGAGATAAAAGTGATGATGTTCATTTTTTTTGTTTCTGTATTTGGTTTTCTATTGTTTATTCCTCCTTGTCCCTCTTCTATTTATAGGCTAAACAAAGTCAATTTTTCCTGTATTAAAGATACTTATTTACATTCATAGGGAAATTAAATTTTTGGTTATTAAATTTAAGATACTTATTTTGACCATTTTTAGAAGAAAAAATATTTGGTTATTAAATTTTGACTATGACCAATTTGTAGACATAATTTCATCACCAGAAGTTATTTACCATTGATCAAATACTATTGACTATATATTTTTAGTCAAAATTCCTGATAAATTTGTTAGTTATTTCCAAGTTCCAATCATGTTTTGACCAAATTATTTTTTACCATATAATTTTGATGAAGAGTTTTTTTTTTTTTTTTTTATTATCTTTTGACCAATATTAATATCCGAAACTTTTGATATTTTGATCAATTTGTTGTTAACATAGTGTATAATTGCAAAAATCCCTATATGTCGAATGTATGGATTTTTAAATAAGAAAATAAGACCATTTGAATTTTAATAATATTTTGACCAATTTTTAAAATAAAAATATATGGTTATTAAATTTTGAGTATGACCAATTTACACAAAATTTTATCATTAATAGTTATTTAACATTTTTTAAAAAATATTATGGGAAGACTTCATGTGAAGTATCTTTACACAAGACTTCATATGAAGTACAAGAGTTCATGTGAAGTACACTAAGTTAAAGAGAAGACTTCATGTGAAGTCTGTTATTTAATTAAATATTTAATCTAAAATCAAAATATTAATTATTATTGTTATATGCTTATAATTTTGGTTATAAAATCTAAAAAAAAAAATTATGAAGTATTCAAAATATATTTTTTGGCTTTAATTCCAAAATCACAAAGTTCATAAACAAACTATGTAATGATTTAGAGTTTAGGGTAATAAGACATGGTAATCATATGGGATTTTTAAATTTTGTATTTGAATAGAAATTGAATAAAATAATTAAATTTTGCATATATTTATAAAATTAAAGTATTTGGTCTAACATTTTGGTATTATAAAGAAATATTTTGGTTTGTTCTCTAGAATTTAGAATTTAGAGGTTAGAGTAGACTTCACGTGAAGTCTACTACATAGTTATATATAAAATTTAAATTTAAAAGTAATTATTATTATATGCTTATAATTTAGATTATAAAAACTAAGGATAAACAATTATGAAATATTGAAAACAAAATTTTACTAAAATATGGTCAAATAAAATCAACAAAGATCAAACCACAAAATTCATAAACAGACTATATAAGGGTTTAGCAATATAAGATGGTAATCATGTGAGATTTGTAAATTTTGTATTTGAAATGTAGAAATAGAATGAAAGAGTTAACTTGAACATAATTTTGTTCTAATAATTTGATATTAATATTCGGTTGCGGTTTAAATTTAGGATTTGTGGTTTAGTGTTTAGTGCAGACTTTATGTATAGTCTACGATATACCGGGGTAAACTTTATGTGTAGTCTAGTTTCAAATCAGACTTCATGTACATAGACAGGTGGCATTCTGCCCTAGGTAAAGGTTATTCTTTGGCTTTAATTCCAAAAGCTAAAAGATGGGAGAAGTCTTTGACGCATATGATTCTCTTGTAGCTCCATAAAAGTTGTGATTTGTCCAATCCCTACACATATTGCAAAATGGTCTTTTTGACTTGGAAGTACCAAATTCTAGATTCCAAACACTCCTAATCGTCATCTGAGGGAATTATGTCTGGATTTGCTTTGTCCATGCCAGCTCCAAATCTTTTCTTGCCAAGACATCAATTTCTTGTCAGCAAATACAACACTACTAGATGTCTAATAGTGGAATATAGAGGTAATACAACATTGGGCCAAGTTCAGTTGAACGATGAATAAAACTTAAAAGTAGCAAACAGAAGATGTCTAAATTAGACATCTCCACTATTAGACATCGCTTATTTGATAATAGCCATACTCCAACAGTTAAAGTCAGAGTAATCTCTATCGTCAGCTGATGAGTAATTACTATCCAAGTTGCCCACATCATCATCTTTATTCCCTTCATCACCAACCTAATATGCATTTTGCTTATGCAATGTATTTTGCTTATGCAATGGCAATAAGTGCTAACAAATTTTTTTCATCTGTTAGTTCTCCTCCTTGGGGTACTTGCTCGGTACAACTGACAACATGATCTTTTCTGGTGCCACTATTGGCACATCGTTTAAAATATGTTAAAAATATTGTGGTTGGTTTAGATGATGGGATACAATCCTTGAAATTTGAGAAGCCAACTTGTCTAAAATTTGAACAGGTGGTAATCTCTCATTTGCAATTTCATCATATTCCCCATAGATAATGAAGCTTAGTGAGAAGAAGTTTTGTTTCTTATCGATTGAAAACTGCTTAACAATTTGCTCCTGTAATTCGGAAAAGGTTGAATCCTTTTGGAGGCTAACACATTTGCCAAAATTGCCTTGCTCGGCATTAAAGATACAGTTCTCTGAAGGATTACACTCACTCGCCTTCAATCACCACGACTGTTTCTTCTTTGAGTTCTTATACAAAAAGGGGAAAAAGTAAACAAAAGATGAAACGGGAGGGAAATATGGAACAACTCGTTTAATGCTACTTGCCTTGTATCTTATTTTTGATATAAAGACACAATCCCGCTATACTTATAGTAAACAAATATTAAAATATTCATGAAATGAAGTCTCCTTTGGGCTACTCAGTAGTACGGTGGACGTCCATCATGGTGACATCTTCCAAAGACAATATTTTTGTTAAGAGTCCGAATAAAAGACACATGTTTCTTTAAAATACAAATAAAATGAAATCTTATATAAGACGCTTGTTATAGTCCTCATATATGAGTGAAACCTTTTTAAAACAAAAACATAAGGAAAACAGAGAAAAAGGCATTAAGTGTTTGTAACTAAAGGTACTTGGTCATTGAAAATGAGTTTTTTTTTATAGGAACCTAGGCTGGAGACAATTGGTGTCCGACGTCAAAGAAGTACATGGCAGTTTGAAACACTTGAAAATCTTTGTGATATGTATTGGGCTATTAGTAGTGCCAGTTATTGCATTTGTGTTGTGGGTGGTAATGGTAGTTGAATTCATAAATTTGGTTGCTATAATGTAGATTTCTTGGGTCAATTAATCTTAGTTTCATGTATTAAAAAATATTTGATTGTATTATAAATTGTTCGATATAATTGACATAATTTACTTTTAAATAGGAAATTAAAAATTTGTAGAATTCAAAATTTTTATTAAAAATGTTCGAAATAATTAAAAGACTTATATTTTAAAATAGGAAATTGAAAATTTTTGAAATTGAAATTTTGAATTTTGCGAGAGTTAGAACACGATGAGACGTGTTTGACATGATTCAAAATTATGGAAAAGCTAAATGGATAAAAAAGGTACTCAGTTTCCCATAAAAAGGT